>JALMQS010000073.1:2489804-2761707 GCA_024734495.1 Forficula auricularia
ACTTGGACAGCCCTATTTTTTAATAGGCCAGAATTTCTAAGCAGCGTGTTCGGATAAAGAATCTCTTGGAATATTGGGCTCTGTTAGGTCTGGACCTCCTGGACCCCACTCATTTCTACACCAGTGGTATGCATAGCTTAAAATTAATGTGGGAACAATTCGTGTGGGAAATTTTATTTTTATACTTCTACATTTTGTTGTTTGATCTACCATTTCAGAAATACTAGTTGAGAACTATTTTTAGAATTGACCCACTATTCAGAAAAACTTTTATGTTTAAAAAAACGCATGCCGATTATCATCTTTTGGATATCGCTTGTTTTAAAGCTAGATTGACTTGAATAAAATATTTAACTCTGGTCCATGGGGGAAGTTAACCCACCCCCCCTCTCCCCTCGCTAAGCCAGCCAGTGTTTTTAACATAATATTCAACTCATTTCAAATACATTCATTTATACGGATATTGAGTTTTCCAGCACCATAATTCTGTATTCTATAAAAAGAGCTCTTCTGGTTATATTTTATCCATTGTATCCTTACTGCATATTATCAAGACGGCCAAAAGAAGCTTGTCATAAATGCGATTGGGACGAAATAAATAATAAAAGATTACAAAAGCACAAGGATTTATTGCTTCTCCTTGTCAAATTTGAATTAGATCTATTTCCAAGACTCATTTATAATAATAAGTGAGGTGTCATCCATCCTCTTCTCTTGAGGTGAAAGAGAATTGAAATTATTATTTATGAGCATTATTATAGAAATGGCAGTAAATTCTAAATTAAAAAAATATATATAGATATATATTTCCAAGACTTGGAGAGCTCTCTGTGAAATTCTGTATTATTTTTTTTTTTTTTATCTGACGGTTTGAACTAGAAAGCTGAATCTTGGCAGACATTCACAACTTATTGATAGAAACTAGTTAGCCAAATTTCAGCTTACTTGCCACAACCGTTCGAGAGACGTTTTAGACACCTACGTCTACATCCTCTCACTTAATCAACTTTCCCTTCTCTTCGGTAATGCAAGGGTCTTTCGAGATCCATAGGAGCTGCATCTTTACTGGTGCACCCCTTCTTGCATTCGATTGCATTAAAAAAAAAGAGTTCCTAACAGAGGAGGCTTTAGGAATTTTATTTTGGGTAGGCAAAATTTTACTTATACATTCCTAGTTTTATAAATGGTATAGTGGTGTATAGTCGTGTGTCTTTATTTCGTGATGACGTTCGTCTCTAGTGAACAGGCCAAACTTTTGTAGAATGAAGAATTCGATAGTGCTATTTAGATTAGGGATTGTAGTATAGTTTCGATTTAGAACATGAAGACACCAGGGCGTAATCAAGCGTAATCATAATGCCCCTGCATCGCATAAAAACCGTGCAGACATTGCCTCTTCAATTAATTTAGACTTATGCAAACTTAAAAACTGTGGATCCCAAAACTTAGTTAAGTTGTAGATGTCCTTGTCCCATAATTGGCCCCCATCATAAAATATATAGAAACTTTAAACACTCCATGTTTTTAAAATCGAGAAAAAAACAGCATACCACACAAAAAGCTATAAGAATGAAAAGTCAAAAATATTATTAGGTACTTGAAATATCACAGTAAGAATAATATTTTTGTGTTTTTACTTATTTACTTTTTTGTGAGAGGATTCTTATTACTTCTTGTCTCGTAGAAAAAGGTTGATAAATTTAATAATTTTGAATCTATTATTCTATTCTGTACTATTAAATATATATAGATATATAGGGTGGCCATTTAACGTTTGGAATTTGAATCGGCTATAAAAAAAACTAATGAATATTTTTTCAAAATTATGAGTTTATTGGAAATATTAGACATTTTCATATAAGAATGAAACACATCATTCAAAAGACTGCCACGGCTGGCTTAACCCCATCCGACCAACCCAATTTTACAGTACATTTTCAATTGAGTTGATCGGATACTGTCAAGCCAGCCATGGCAGTCTGAAAATGTCCAATCTTTTTAATAAACTCATAATTTTGAAAAAATATTCATTAGTTTTTTTTATAGCCGATTCAAATTCCAAACGTTAGATGGCACACCCTTTATAAAACTATCAAAAAGATAATATATTTAAATTAAATAATTTATAATTTCTACAAAAATTTTGGATAGGTAAGTGCCTACTCTGCCTACCCGCTAAAGCGGCTGCTGGTTCCAAAATATTCAATTTTCCGAATTTTATGCATTGTCGACCGGAAGTTCTGAAGCTAGAAAACCCAAAATTTAAACAATTTTTCATTTTCGAAAAACATACATTTTGACAGACATCAAAGCTAATATTCTAAGATATTTACTTTGTGAGTTAAACTGAGTATTGGAAGATAGAGAGGATGAAAAAAAACTTCCTTGAGAATGACTTTTCTCTATGTTTTAAACATAACCATTTTTTTTCTTTTAAGTAAATTCACTTTACTTTCATTTAATCAAAAAGAAAAGATCATTAGTTCCTGAATAACTTCGATGAAAGAATCAAAGGGCCAATTTCATGTTTTGCATATATTTTTTAAATTTGTTTGAGAAGAAAATTTTTGGTAGGGCTACTAGTATGTGTTCTAGGTAGGGTTTCTTTCCTGTCAGCATACACGTCTGCCGAGCGCCCTGTTGTTCACTTAACTTTTTTTTGAGTCCCGTTTAAAAATTAAAATTAGTGTCGCTACAAGACCTATTTCTTTGTCTGTCCACCCTTTAGTCAGAGCATAGTAGGTTGTAAACTAAATAAAATACACCCTTGAAATTTATTTGCTATACTATATATGCTGCAGTAAAAACCCGTTTTTAGTAAGAACGGATTCTTACTAGTTAAAACGCGTTTCACTGAATACCTTTGTGACAACTTTAGTTTACTAATGTTGGTTGAGTTTGGTTCAAAGGTCTAGAATCTTCATTTTTGACCTTCGCCCTCATTTTGGGTTTTTATTTTCAAAATTTTTTAAACAAAAATGTCAAAAATTAGAAGCAAAGTTGTAAAAGATGTAATTTTTGACATTTTCGTTTAAAATTTTTTGAAAATAAACACCTAAAATGAGCGGTCAAAAATGAATATTCTAGACCTTTGAACCAAACTCAACCAACATCAGTAAACTATAGTTGCCACAAAAGTATTCAGTGAAACGCGTTTTAACTAGTAAAAACGCGTTCTTACTAGAAAACGGGTTTTTACTGCAACATATATACCTAGTATATCGCAATTTAATAATATTTCTATTAAAATCTTAGAATCTGTCCTAAAAATTAAATTCTTTCTAGTATATAATATTCATTTTCCCCAAAATCAAAAATTGATTAAAATTTTAATCTAATATTGTATTTTGGGCTTGTCGAATTGTTTATGAGATCAAATATTCACAAACTACACTTATATGTCAAGATTCAGCCTTCTAGTTTAACCTGTTCGCTGAAAAAATACCATTTCACTAGAATCTTACAGAGTCTGGAAAAAGTTTTCACTTTTTCTTTCTATTTTAGTTCTAGTAGTGTATTGGCTCGTTAGTTAAATTATTTATAAATTCTAAAAACAAACGCTTCGTCAACTTTTATTTGAACTAAGTTTATTTACAAAGGTGCATAAAATATCGTTGAATTGTAAAGCATCATTTATATTAGCTTTAATTTGATACATTAACAATTCAGCTACTTTAAAAAAAGCGTGGTTTATTTTGCAATCATTTATGCGAGATAAAAACCAGTTGGCGCCGGCTGAAAGTCTGAGGCTGCTGCTCTATATATTCTTGGATCGAATAGATGTATGTAGACATTTAATTGAATAGAACTTATAATGTTTCTCGTTCTATTTCCGGAGCTGTATTCGAATGATTTATTTAGCAAATTATGCAATTTTATATTCTCCATTTCAGAGTTCCCAAGCTTTTTTGGAAAATCAATATTCATTTAAAATAAAATAAAAAAATTCCCTTCGTTTGATAGTAAAAAAATCTAAAATAAAAAGAAATGAATAACTTGCCCAGAGGTAGAACAAGGGTTGACGACTCCCGCCCTTAGGCAATAAAATTTAGACGTCCCTTATTTCCAATACACAAGTATAAATATCAATATCAGGGAGATTATGTGCAAAAGCTTTTACGAAGTTTGACCTAACTTTTTTAAGTAAATTTTTATTAAATAAAATAAACTTTCAAGTTTTATTATTCTTACTTTTTCTTTTCTGGTGACATTTGTTTATATAATTCCACTTTGTCCACTTATGTTGGAGAGAAAATTTTACTTTAACTATAATTAATTGACCCGAAATTTCTCGACTATTTTTTCCCAACTTTTTTAATTTAAATAAACCTTCCACAACTAAAATGATCGTAGCCATTATCATTATCATTATCGTAGCGGAGAGGGGCCTACCCCCCCCCCCCCGAAATGTTGAGGTAAACATCAAAATTTTACAGTATATAAATAAAAATTTAATCAAATTAATACGTTAATAAAAAAGACATCAGGGAGTTCATCTCTCCTACTCCTAGGAGTATATCTATACTCTTCTAATCCCACAGTGGGTAGTTAACCCCCCGAAAAAATTTTCTGGCTAGGGCCTTGACAACGTAAGAGCATATAATACATTTCTTTAAAAATCTATTTTCTTATGACAAAAACGAATTATGAAACGAAATTGCCTAAATATAGGCAAACAACAAAGAAACAAAAAATTTGAATATTTACTGTAGGTAAATCCATCACTTTAAAATGTATTCCTATTTTTTGAAATTAGTACCTGAAGGTTAATTTTTTAAAGATGGCATTGTGCTCTGTTTATTGATAGATATATTTAGCTGTTACTAATGAGAAGAAACTTTTATTGTAAATGCTTTTTCTGTTGATAAATTCCTATTCTATTTTATTAAAGCTGATATAGTGGTGAGAGGAGTGACTTCCGACAATGAAAATGTACTACAAATATACCTTTGAAATATGTATTTGGAATTGGCCAAAATTCTTACTTTATTTGACGTTTGATTGATAGAAAGCATTTTCCTTTAACATTTTTCATTCTTAATTAAACATTTAGTAACACTAACTCATTGGCGTGCGGTTCATGGATGCTGTGGATCCGGCGCATCCCTAAAATTTCAAACATTTAGAGTATTTTTAACCGACGAAAGGAGGAGGTTATCAATTCAACGAAATGTTTTTTGTTTCTTTTTTGTTTTTTTATGTGTTTGTCATAAATATATAAGGTCGACTTCAAAATTTCAGGAGGATCTTTAAATTTTTAAATTATTACCCGTTATTTCAAATATTTCTATAAAAAACATTTTTTGTTTTGAAAAGTATATTGGTTCTCGAAATGAAATAAAATTGTTGCAGTTTCAAGGGCCAATTAAAATGAATGATTTTTCCTGAAAGGGTGCCTATAGAAGGTTTGAATTGCCTGCCTGGTATATATCTATCTTCCAGGTCAGAGACAAGTCCACTCGAGTTTTAGTCGAATAAAAATTGTTCTCACTGAGGAACAAAAAAAGGAATAAATAAAGATGATTCGGGAATCTCTGTACTAATCCATTTCTAGGAACTCTCAATATATAATATCGGAAATAACTAAGAGTCCTATATACAAGCCATAGCTTGCTTATAGCAATAAAATTAGGAGAAATTTAAGATTTTCTTATAGGACAGACTGATTCATTGTAGAAGATTGTCGATTTCCATCTCAGGGATTGTTGGAGTTGAAGTCACAAGAATTAATTTCCGACTCCTACCCTCACTCATGCAAAGCAGTATCCGTTTGGGGGCGAAGGCCCCAAAATATATTTTTAAAAAATCTAAATTAAATTTGAAAAATAACGAAAATGATGCTGTATTTGATGAAATTTCCAAAAAAAAGTGAAGATTAAAATAAAATTTCAAAAAATGAAGAGTACTTTTTTGAACAGCATCCCCTGGTTGAATAGTCACCAACCGCCACTGATATATATGTATATCATCACCTTAATGCTAAAACCACGAATGTGCAAAAACCTTGTTTTGAGTTTTTGCCGTTTTCAAATGTCCTATAACACACTATATTTAATTACATTCGAGTCCCAGTCTCAAGAAGTCAAAGGGAGAATAAGCGAATTTGCCAAGCTGCCTTATTAGTTTGAATCAAATTTGATAAAATATTCAACAATCAGGTTTTCACCAGTAAAAAGCCTTTAACGTCCGATTTCACCAACGTTAAACTAAGGTAACACTTGAATTAACCTAAAACTAGTTTCTAAGGTAAATGGTATTACACCAATGATTCTTTGTGGTTAAGTAAGCAACACTAAGCCTTTATTTTATTTAACTATGTTTAAATTTAATCGAATGTTTTCTATGTTTGATTCAATCGCGAATCAAATGTAGGGAATTTTTGTCAAATATTGAGTGAAAATAATATTTGAACTTATATATTTCTAACTTGAAATAATGATCTTAAATAAATTTTTATAATTTTTCTAATTAATATAACAAAGAATAATTGCTATATCAACGAGAATTGTTTTTGACCGCGCTTATTTGAAAAAGATATTTATCGCGAGAGGTCCAGATTCGCAATTGAATCAAATGTAGAAAACATTCGATTAATTTATGGCAAGCATCTAACATACATGCTAATAGACCGAGCGCTCTGGACTGGGAGATTAAATATATAACATCTGAGATTTCAAATTCACTTGGTGATCCATCCGAATGTCTAGCGGGCTATACGCGAAATGACGTTGTATTGTAGCTAAGTGGATCACATCTTTTTCTCTCTTGGTCCAGAGTTAAGACTCCACAGACTTCAATAGCGTAATCCGCAGTAGTCTCGCGATAAATATCTTTTTCAACTAAGCGCGGTCAAAAACAATTATCGTTGATATAGCAATTATTCTTTGTTATATTAATTAGAAAAATTATAAAAATTTATGTTTAAATTTCATTGTTGAAATCGGGTGCAAGCAATGTTGTTCTTAAAAAATGCTATTTTTCAAGAATTTGAGGTATTTGTTTGTTTCTGTAATTAATAATAGGCTTTCATGTTATTCTATGAGCTTTTTTATTTTGCTGGCTCGATCCCGTGCTCTCCCTTTGTATTATTTACTTATTTTTTTGTTAAAATTCCAGGTGTAGGCTCTTGTTATATATTTATAAAATAAAGATATTTAGAGTAGACATAATAAAAAGGAAAAATAAACCCTTCTTTCGCTATTCGATATATTTACACGCGTTCATGAATTTTTCATAGTGTGCTCGCTTTTTCTGCTCTCCGTGAAACATTTGACGCGTATAAAGTCATGTTACTTCGATTTTATCATATTTATAAGATTTCGTTTTATATTCAAACATATCTCTTTCATGTATAATGTAATTCAACAACTTAAATACGAAATGGCATGTTCAATACCTCTATAACCTTTTTGAATTTCCCTTTAGTTGAAAACACATGCAGGGATTAATTATAAAACTTGCATGCAAGTTAGTGAAAGAGAAGAGAACGTAAGTTCTGTTAATGCTCTTTAATTTAGAGAAGAAATGAAAAACAGCAATGTATTCGTATAGCACCTTAGTTAGTATGGTAAAAAATATAAAATTTAATTTTCAGAAAATATTTAAAGAAATACAATCTAATATGTTCTAATATTTTTAATAAATTGGTGATGGTAAGTTAATGATGGCGCATTTCTAAAATTTCAAACATTTATGGTAGAGTAATTTCATAAATATATAAAGCCGACTTCAAAATTTCAGGAGGATCTTTAAATTTTCAAATTATTATCCGTTATTTCAAATATTTCTATAAAAAACATTTGTTGTTTTTAAAAGTACTCTATATTGGTTCTCGAAATGAAATAAAATAGTTGCCTAGTTTCAAGGGGAAATTAAAATGATTGATTTTCCGAAAAGGGTGACGATAGAAGATTTGTGGTCCTTGCCTGGTAAATATATCTTCCAGTTCAAGCATGTCAAAGACAAGTCTTTACGATTTTTAGTCGAATAAAAATTGTTCTTGCTGAGTAACAAAAAAGGAATAAATAAAGATGATTCGGGAATCTTTGGACTAGTCCATTTCTAAGAACTCTCAATATATATAAGATAGTTATTAAGTAAAACCCTGAGATAGAAAAAACTATGTAGGAAGAGGCGAAAATTCAAAAATAAAAATAAATAAATAGTCTCGAATTTGAATAATCCTAGAACGAATAAAAAACAAAATACACCAAAACACTAAAATTATTTTTTAGATACTTCTAAACATATTTAACATTTATTATTAATTTTATAACCAAGTGGGGGAACAGATTTAAAAAAATTATAAATTTCGAAATTTTTTCTACTGTGACTCTTATTTTATTTATATAGAATGATACAAGGCCTTAGGGAATAACAAAATTATAGAAAGTGCTCAATGGGGCCCCCCCCCCCCCAACAAAATAATAATAATAGAAAGATAAAGAAAAAAATTCAATGACAAATATTTAATATTAAATAAAAATCTAATGAGAATGATTTAAAATTAAATTCATTAGGTGGTCGATGGGGACTCAACCCCTATGAACCCCTTCCAATCTCTCAGCCTTTGGATAGATATAATTCAAGTTATACTATATTTCATTTCAAACTATGTTTAAAAGTACTTTTATCAAGTTAATCTTTTTTTTTTTGCTTACACAAGATTTGCATGATTATCTTTAATATATTCCAACATAATTTATACCTTTTCTGCCTGAGAATATTTGTTTAATTTATTTTGTCACATTACTTTGTAGCGGCCTGCTTTGCTTTGGCCACGAGTCTTTAGACTCTGCCGCTACAACTTACATTCTTTTAATAAAATATTGTTTTAATTTTATACTAAAAGGAAAGGCTCTAATGAAAATATGCAAAAGATTTCTAAAATTATAAATTTTTCTTTTTGCTTTCTGTTTTCTTTATAAAAATGATTAAAAGAAATCCGTATAATTGTCAAAATAGAATATCCTAAAATAAAAGTTACAAAAGAGGTGTTAAAACTTTAGATATATTCAAAGTTTTTTCTATTTATTTTCCATTCTTAGTAACTATGAAAGTTACTTTCTCTTTTTATAAACCATCATTTTTTTGTATTTTATTGATAATTTTTTTATTCTGACTTTAGTAGTCTATATTTTCATGTTATAGAATTCAAAGTGAAAGTAGAATGTTAATTAACATTTTTCATTAGTAATATTTTCGGTACATACTTCTCGTTTGTTTTTTGATAAACGTTAATTGAATATTAAACCTCTGATGCAAATAATTTAGATACTATATTATATACCATGGACAAAATTAGCGGAGCGTGTACCTAATAAGAGGCGACTGTGGGTCAGTGGCTAGAGTGTTGAGTCGCTGACTCGGAGATCACTGGTTCGAGATCGAGGCTCGGCAGATAGATATTTGCAGTCGCCTCCTCTTGGAAAATCATGGCAACCTACCAAGAGTATAATTGCCAAGTGACCTCTCCAAATTAGCCGTTCGGAACCGGCGTTAAAAAGTAGGTCCCGTATATCTGTGTAAAACAACTAAACACACTCAGCACAGGTATATGTGGAGAGGCGCCGACACCCGTTTCGGGTATGGCACTCGAAGAAGAAGTACCTAATAAAGAAAATTTTATAAAATTTAAAATTTGAGGAAAAATCAATATTTAAGTAAGTTATTAAAATGAATAAAAATAAGATTAAAAATAATATTTTAACAAATTAATCAAGAAACTAAAAGATAAGAGTCATCGCTTTAAATCGAATTATAGCTTTTTTTTGTTGCGCTAATTTTGTCCACGAGTATATATGAATCAAAAATAATTTTACTTTCAGATATAACGGCAAATATCGCTCCATAAATTGACTTTTTGAAGTTTTCTAATACAATGAAAATCAAATTTGACATTTTTACTACAGTTTTCTTATAAAAACTATCTCAAAACCAAATTCTCCCCAAACGTTTGGATATTTAAAAATTTTTATAAAATAATTGTATTAATTTAATCCAAAAAACAATCAATAATTTATTTCAAAATAATGAGGTACATATAAAATGTCTTTATTGTTAAGCGCAAGGTTTCAATAAAAATTTGCATTTTTCGAACTTCGTAGCCCAAAAACGTGCCTCGAATACCATATTGATCTGTTTAAAAATCAGGAGTTGCCTACTGGGTATAAATTGTTGAATATAATTTTTATTATCGGTCAGATCTTACGTTGACGGGCATATGGCTCTGCTATTGCACAGTTGGAGGCGCAAAGGTGTAACTTATTTTGCATTACCCTGGGTGCACCGGGAGGAGGTAAGTTACATTACACCCCTGGAGGTATTAGACGACAGCTTACAGGGACGTGCAAGGCTTATATGGCAGCACGGACGAGCGTTGGATGAGTAACTATTATCGGCCAGAAGAGTTATAATCACCCCTTTGGAAATAAACCCTAGTGCCAAAAAGCAATCCAGGCATTCTGAGCGAAACCGACCCGAATTAGTGCTTTGGTTCAATTCCCAAGGGACTTGTAATAAAAATGTATCATAACAACTCGAATAACTCTATGAAATTTCCTCCTCTCGACTAAATGAATTTTTATATTAAACTGTCTCTCAGTCTGAAAATATGATAAATTAAAAAAAAATTTCACAACTGGAATCCATTTACTTCCAGTATTCTAACATTTTACGTATATGCTCCTTTTTGTTAGATGTTTTAGGTCTTTTCAAGTTTTTTACTTTCAGATTTATATTCTATAAAATATAATGGGTAAGTATTGCGATGCCCTATCTGGCTATTTTTATTTTTAATTATGATTTATTTAAATTTTATTATTACTTTTAATTATTTTTTTTAATTTTATTATTGCTTTTTAGGGTTCCGTTCAAACCCTATCACTGTCGCTACAATGTCTCTGTCAGCACTGTGGCTCATAAATTAAATAAGATACAACCTGAAATTTAATTTGTCCAATATTAGATAATAACATTTTAATTGAATGATTATTTTGGGAAGTTTTTTGCCGGGCCGAAAAAAAAAAATACTTTTTTATCATGGTCTATAAAGTTGAAACGATCTCTTTAAGTAGAATTACAATATTTTATTTATTTTCTTTAAAAATGTGAGAGAGTTTTAAAGAGACCATTTTTCAGTAATGTTTGTATCTGTCGACCTTTAGAAATGGCCGGTGGGTGAACCGAGATTGGAATTAGGTCTCCACATCTTTGGAATTATGTGTAATTATTTTGTGATTCATTAGATAATGCCCCTTCATCCATTGTCTTCTATATGGAAATTAAAGTGGAAGTGGAAGTAGGTGTACACGATCTTAGGTCGCGGTTCACCTCTCGTAAATTGCTTTACTTATTAATTATGAAAATTTCCACATAAACACCAATAAATAAAATGAAATTTTAAATCTATGGTTTTTGGAGAATTATAAGATATGGAACACTCGGTAAGCGGTCCATCTCGTACTTGAACGACTTATTTATTTATTAATGCAGGCTAAGTTGTTGTTAGAGGCGACTGTGGGTCAGTGGATAGAGTGTTGGGTCGCTGACTCGAAGATCGCTGGTTCAAGACCGAGTCTCGGCAGATAGATATTTGCAATCGCCTCCTCTTGGAAAGTAATGGCAACCTACCAAGAGTATAATTGCCTAGTAACCTCTCCAAATTAGCCGTTCGGAACCGGCGTTAAAAAGTAGGTCCCGTATATCTGTGTAAAAAAACAACTAAACACACTCAGCACAGGTATATGTGAAGAGGAGCCGACACCCGTTTCGGGTATGGCACTCGAAGAAGAAGAAGTTGTTGTTCCCTCACACGCCTCGATATATTATATAATTCAATTTCAGTTTAATTCATTCATAATGTTGGTATTTTATTGACGGAACTAGAATTGAAATATTTTTTATAATCTTGAAATGAGAAGGCCTTGAAAGAAGAATGCAATACTTGGAATTATATATAAATATTTTATAACTACATATAATCGATTAACTAAAAGTAAAAAATACTATTTGAAAGGCTAATTGAAGTTCCTTGAATTTTTTTAAATACTCCGATAAATAATTCTTTCACAATGTCTAAGTCAGACAGTTCGTTTTTCTTATTAGAAGATCTTATTGATGTTCTAAATTCGGTACAAATTTTTTTTTCCAACGAAGATTAATGATCTCTTCACTCGAATAAACGACAAATAGAACATGTGTTTTGTTATATATATAATATATATAGAGAAAAAACTACATCCTTTAACTTGCCAAATTATTTAAGTTTCGTCTTTTCATTTTAAAAATTCTCTTTATTTATCTATCCATCTTTCTTTCCTAAGCTCTTGTATTAATTAAATTTTTCAAAAACAAAAAAAAATTTACCCAAGAATGAAATCTAAGTTAAAGTAATCTCTTTTATCTTCCAACTCGGATCTAAACTAAATGAAATCATTTCACTAAACCCAACAACAACAAAGGCAACATTTGTATTTGCATCGCCGTTTCTCTTTTATAAACCCAGCTTTGTTTTACTTCATTAAGAGTCTAATTTGAATTCATAAGGGCTTTAATAATAATAATAAGAATTCATCTTCATTTATTTTCAAAATGTAGACATTTGTGTATAAAAACAAATAAGAGAGAAGGGAATTTTTAATCAATCATTCATTTATTTTTTCCACCCTTCCTTTCTCATATAGCATTATCATTCGGGGAACAATATTGATTGTAAAAAATATTATGCAAAATATAAATGAAAAATACATTAGCGAATGCATTTCAGTTGATTTATCATCCTATTTTTTCTTTGATGAAATTTGTTATATTTGACATAAATCAAATCTTGATTGAAATCTCCTCTCGTTAGAAGCTAACTTTTTTCTTTTTTTTTTTTTTTTACTTTACCATACAGGGTATGGTCAAGTAGTGTAATCGTGCATGAAAAAAGTGTTTTTTTTCGTCTTTTTTTCAAAATATCTCAAAAACGGCTGAAACTATTTTGATTAAAAAAATTGAGCGAAACCATAGCATTTCGCTCTACAAAAAAGCTCTAATAAGTGAACATCGAAAAAATTATATTTTGCGAGATAATAATTGTTTTGTCAAAATGTCTGTTAGTTTGTCTGTAAGTTAAATAAATTTATAATTTTCTATTTAATATATCAAAGAATAATCATCATATTAACGAGAATGTTTTTGATCGCGCTTTTTAAACAAGATATATATCGCGAGACTACTGCTTGTTGAAGCTAGTTAGTTACTTACTCTGTTAGTCTGTGCGTTACCAAATTTTTGTGGACCAAAAACTAGTGTGAATATCGAAACCAAATTTCACAGGTAGTTTTGGTCCATTGAGATTAAAATATGATTAGATTATGGTGCATATCGACCCAAAATTAAGGGGGGTGGAGGGGGGGTTAAAAATTAAAAGTCTAGGCTATTTGAGCAAACTCAACCAAATTTTGTATACATAATCAATGGGACCCCAGAAGTCTAAAAATGCAAAAACTAACCGCCCAAAATGGGGGGAGGGGGTGTATAGTCAAAAAATGAAAATATAGGCTCTTGTACCAAACTCAACCAAATTTTGTATACATAATCAGTGGGCCCCCAGGAGTCTAAAAATTGGAAAAATTAACCCCCCCCCCTACATGATTATAAATAATTTTATTAAATATTTAATATAAGAGAGGGGCCAGGTTGTAGGGTAAAGTAAAGTGGGTGGCCACATCAGAACACGTCAGCTTATTTTTTCAAAATTTGACTTTTTTTCAATTTTGGTGCTAGGGAAAATTTTTAACCGTTTGAGATATTATTCTGATAGGTTAGCAAGAGAATGCTTGGGAACCCTTCTCCACAGATAGTAGCTATATTCGAGACTGGGGTAAATTTTAGCCTAGCATAAAAGGTAATAAGTTGACATGAAAAAGCTTGTGGTTCTAAATAGAAAGACATACTTATATGTAGCAGCCATTGCTACAGAAGTATTGTGGTCATTCCGAGAAAGGTCAGATTTTAGAGTGAGGCCCAACATTGATATTTTATCACGAAATTATTGACGGACCTAGATATTAGACAACATTATGTCTTGCTCTTATTAAAGTTACACCAAGTTATGAGATTTTTAAGCCTTCATTACAAATATCCGTTTCTTGTTGTTGTAAGTATTTTCAATAAAAATATTAAAAAATATAATTTTTGTAAAAAAATAAAACTGGCTTCAAAAAAATTAAATGCAACAAATAAAATAATAAGAACTAAAAATTGAAATAAAATTCACAAAAAGGTATAAAATAATTATCTAATTTAGTTACAACTAAAGGACTAAAATATTAACATGAAATCACTTTTTGAAGTCGGTGCCAAAAATACACATTTTATAAATCAAACTCGAAGGATCTTACTTAGTACGTTTCGCGGGTAAGCTCGCTTATAGTTTGTTTAGCACCGCTTCAAAAAGTGATTTCATGTTAATATTTCGTCGTTTAGTTGTAACTAAATTAGATAATTATTTTATACCTTTTATTGCATTTTATTTGATTTTTGAGTTCTTATTATTTTATTTGTTCCATTTAATTTTTTTGAAGTTTTGTTTTTTTACAAAAATTATTTTTATTTTTCTCTTTTTAGTTATGTTATTAATAGTGACTTAATATAATATCTTGTATCCATCTCTAAGAGAGGTCTGGCGAATGAATCAGAAAATTATAATAAAATTCAATTAATAAATATAGAAATGTTCTCGAAACGTTTGCGGGTTTTAAATGAATGTTTTAATTTTTTTTATAAAAGATTTTATTTATTATAATTTCGATTATTTGCTCATAAGAATTGGTGATTTACGTTATTTCGCCATTGATCATATCATCAGAACTTGACCAAATTAATATGGGACCACTCCTAATGTACCCCCTTTACAATAAAAACAGAATCATCTAAATCGGTCCACGTGGCAAAAAGTTCTCGCTGAACATACATAAAATAAATAAATAAATAGTTAGGTATCTTGACTATCTTGGAGCTATACTTATCCAAACGCAGAAATAATCATTAAAATCGGTTCATAAACAAAGAAGTTAACCCTAAATATACATAACAAAAAAGGTCCAGTACCAATGAAAAAAAACGGGACCAATCGGAAACTATACTGAACCCAATGCAAAAAAATCAAAATCGTTTCACAATTGGCGAAGCTATCAAGTAACATAGACACAAAAAAAAAATCAATCGAAATGAGAACTTCCTCCTTTTTTGAAGTCGGTTAAAAAATAATAACTATTCTCTTACTAAATTGAAAGAAAACAAACTTGTTAAAGAATGCATCAGAGACCTATCATAATCAAAAATGGATTTCTAATTTGACGTCTAACAAATGACAAGTAAAGAGAAACAATTGCATCTATTGACCAAATGCCTTATATAATATAGTAGTATTATATTTATTAAATGAAACTCTCAAGTGAATTATTTGTTCAATTATATAATGATATTTTTAAATTCAATTGAACTTTTATCCTCGTCTTAAACTCTTTGAAATAACATGTTTTATATAAAAGGCTATTTCTTTAAGTATAAGTAAACCAAAAATTATTATTAATTTATTTGAATTAAAAAACATCTATTGGGCTTCGTTAATGATCATGGTCATTAAGGAATGACTTTTGAAAAATGTTAATTTAATAAGTCTTCGTAACTTCCAAGCTTAAATCTTAAATTAGAATTTTCCAAGATTCTCTTAGATATCAAGATAAGTATGATTCTATTAAAAGCCATAAGGACAGTAGCTCCCACGGGAATCATTCTCAAGTGCCAAAAATGGTATCTGGATAATTAGCAATTCTTTAGGATGAATTACTTCTTACATTCAAAACTAGCAACTTATATTTACCTACTCTTTTTTGTTAAGGGAGAATGGTGTAGTTCCAGGTGAAACATTTTTAGAATTTATTTAATTTTATTCATTAGTATTATCTTACAAAGAGAAACAAAGAGGTTGTCCTCTGCTTGATGCAAATAAACATACACACATATATATCGAGATGATATATCTGTATATATATTATTTATTTGTTTGAGACTATAGTTTCGAAGACTGATGATGAAGACCAAGTCTTCGAAACTATAGTCTCAAACAAATAAATAATATATATACAGATATATCATTTCGATATATATGTGTGTATGTTTATTTGCATCAAGCAGAGGACAACCTCTTTGTTTCTCTTTGTGAATCAACAACTCTGCTACTCTCGGCAAAACAAAAACTTTTCAAGTATTATCTTAGTTGCAATATTTTTACTTTATTAAAATATGTTTCACCAAGACTCTACACAATTCTCCCTTAACAAAATTTTTACTTTATCCTATGTGAAGTATTGGAATCGATCGCCAAGTGCGACTTCAAAGGGTCCTCAGGTAAAGATTACGGAAACCATTGTCTCAAACAAAGTCCCAAAAGAAAAATATTTAGTATTTTTGAGTGAATTTTTGAGAGTAAATTCAATATTGCAGCCGCCTTGAGAACTTCACCCATTGGTCAGCGTAAAGAGTAATAATTATTTATTTCATTTTATCAGCCAATAATCAATTCTTTTATCTTTTACAATCACGAATGAAAAAATAATTGCATATTATAGCTCTTGTCCGAAATCGAACTTGAATTTGAATTATTTTTTTATTTAGAGCTTTTTAATTAATTCAATTATTTTTTTGCACGTATAAGAAAAATATTGAATTATAAAATATCAATAAATAACTGTACTAATTAAAATCTTTAAAGGGGGTCGAGTAAAGTACATGCCTTCTAATAAAGCTAGCGCGGCTTCAAGCCCGACTCTCTACAAGCCGACTTTAATTTGATCTTTACATAATTGAGAAACAATTATTTAATAGTATATAGTATCGTAAAATGGCTAATGGCTAATGGCGAGAAAGCAAAAAAAACCCTTAAAATGTAGTCTATATTTGAACTTAGCTCATGTTGGTTCGCCTGTATTTAGGCAACACATTGGGCGCAGAAGAATGAAAGCTGCGTATGAGCTAGGCGAGTCCAGTCGTTAATGGAATGCTCCAAAGCTTATGGCGCATGTAAGCCATACAGTATGTATGTATGACAGGATCATTTTTTCATAAGCTTTAAATAGGTAGAGAATGGAAAAGGTAGAGTTTACCATACATTCGGGTTTTCCCGATTTGTTGCCTCAATTCCATTTTATTAATGTGATTTTGCTTATTACTTAATCCAGTTATTCTCAACCTTTTTTTCGTCAGGGCACACTTTTAATAATTTATAAATTTGACCCCACACTAACAATAAAATAAATTAATAGAATTTTATTTGGTTTATTGATTGATGTACCTATAAAATTATCATAGGACATTCTTCATCCTGTAAAATGTTACTATCTCTTTAGTTCAAATAATCAAATAAATATTTAAATTAAATGTAGTGTCACTTGATAAAGAAATGTAAAAAAAATAAATAATTATCAATTCAGGAGGGGCCACTGCCTAGTTGTGGCGGCACACTTCAATAATCTCGCTGCACAGTGGTTGAGAATCACTGACTTAATCCAATGCTAGGCAGTATTGTAATCAGTCTCGCGTCAAGCCTAATTATTACTTATTGGCCCATTGAAGAATAAAAGAAATAAAGTAGTTACATACTACTATATCTTGATTTTTTATTAGTATTAATTAATCTTTGGAAAGTGAAAAACTAGTCGAATTGGAGGTCTCTCTATTTTAGTCAGTAGAAATAATAATACTTCAATCTGTTATTTTATTTATTTATTTATTTTTATTTTTATTATTTTTTATCACTTCTACTTATCGGCGCTTGAAAGAGACGATCTTCTTAACATTCCATGGATTTACCGTGCGGGGTGCCGGGTCCATCGTGTGGCAGAGCGAGGAACCCAGAGCAGTGCCCGGGATTTGCGACCCGGGAGTAGGTTTAAGGGGGCCATAAAAAATTCATAATAAAAAAAAGGAAAATACCGAAATCTACATTTGTAAGTAAATTATGGGGCTTTGAAATGAATTTAAAAGTGAGAAAAATTGAAAATTTTAATCTGTACAAAAAATTGTGATGTGTTAGAATTTTTTAGATATCAATTTCTCTGTGCGTACAAATCAAGTTATTGCTCCCTAAAAAAAAACTTTACATTTGCAGACCTGGATGATTTGTAATTTAACTGGAATTGGATTGTTGATTAGTTCCCTAATGCTTCCCGGTTATTCTCTGTTTTCAGCCTGGAAACAAATTTCTTTACGCTGGCAAAATCAATGTCCCACTGGTGGCTGCCGTTGCTGCTGCTGTAATAGTTTGTTCCGATTTGTTGTTAATCGAGAGTGCCTGTTGAATAGAGGTTGCTGTGAACAAAAGATTGATTCTATCGTGGAGGAAAGTTGTCCTAATGTGTTCCAATCGAAATGTGAAATGCATTCTCCATTGAAGAAAAGCCTTTTGTCCCACCCTATTGAGGCGACGACGGTCTTGCCTTCTCAATTAAGCCCTGGATATAATGGCACATTCCCGCTTAACCCGTTTGCACTGCTCTCTGCCAAGGCCAGAAGGCCATCCTTATTGTTATTGAACGATTGATGGAACCATTTCAATCTCAGCTGAAAATATTTGCGCTTCTTCAAATCCAAAATTGGAGAAACAAATTAAAACGTTTTCAAAACTAATTGGTAATTGCTCACAAATTTTTATGATTACATATTTATATTGTCTCTTAGAATTTTGGGGTATAAAGTTGAAATCTGGCCCATATGAACAGGCTATTAATCAAAAGTTCCTCATAAAACTATTTTTTTTTAATACGATCGAATGCAAGGAGCAGAAGATACAGCTCCTCTAGATTTGCATTATAGTCTAAGATTCCGACTTAGGTTTACCTTCACCTATCGAGTTTCCCAATGAAATTAATATTTTGATAATATAATGTATTAATGGACAAAACTTGATAGGGTCGACATCCAATTTCCCTGCATAGCTATATTTTTAATAAAAAATTAAAGCTGTTAATTTTATTACATAAATGTACTTATCGAGTTTCCGGATAAATATATTACCAATCGAGAGTAAAATATATATATAAAATGTCAAAGTTGGGTCGCCATCTTTTTTCCCTGCATAAGTCTAGGTAGACAGGGTATCAACAGGTAACTTCGAATTAGTATTTTGTAGTTATAGTTTCCTTTATTGTTATAAATGAAAATGTAGATAATTAAAAAAAATAAAATAAACAAATAATAAATAAATAAATCTAATAAATTAGTTAAAATAGAGATGCACAGAAATTGCATGTCGACCCTATCAAGTTTTGTTTATTAATACATTATATTATCAAAATATTAATTTTAATTGGAAACTCGAAAGGTGAAGGTAGACCTAAGTAGGGATCTTGTACTATTATCGAAGAGAAGCAGAAATCTATCAAGCGAAAGGGTGGAAGTTTAGGTGTCTGTGCGGGTTTCGAATATTTGAAGGTTTAAGTGTCGGGAAAGACGGAGGCAGGGGAGAATTCTAGTTCCTTGAAGTCATGGTGATAAACGTACCTAGTGACTAATGAAGTGGTCCGGTATTATTCCAATTTCACCGCAAAGGGACGAATCGCTTGCTACGCATAAAGCAAGCTTTGGGGAGAAATTATGACTTGAGCATATAGATCTATAGATTAGAAAAATCGTGCAAACGCTTCTTCGATGAGCTAATGATTTGTGGGAAGTGGTCGTCTATTAGTCTGATAGCTCGTTTCTGAATTGCATCTATAGTGACAAGAAGGCGCTTAGAGGCCCCTCTCCACAGATGGCAACCGTATTCGCGACTGGGGCGGATTTAGGCCTTGTTGAGAGGTAGGTGAGAAGCTGCAGGGGCGTGACAAATCGCCTGGACCTTAATAAGAAGCCAATTTTCCTTGTGGCAGATTTCCCTACAGAGGAAATTTGTATTCCAAGAGAGGCGACTAATAATAATATGGACAATAACATCTAGGTAAATCGGTGTAGGCTTATAGTGAAACATATTCCAAAAATTACAGGGGTTGGAATTATTGGTGTTTCACAAAATAAAAATTGAAATAAAGTTTGAGTTTACTTGATACTCTATATATTTCGGGGTTTGTCCCATTATCAGGAGTTTATACAAAAGACTAAGAGTATCCAGTAAACTCAAACTTTATTTCAATTTATGATTTTGTGTAACACCACTAATTCCAACCTTTTGTAATTTTTTTTTCATAATATGAACGGCCTGTCACACATCATCAGGGTATTTAAATCAAAGGCGATGTCAGGAAAAATTTTATTTTCGCATCTAGAAATTTGACAACATTGACTCTTTTTTTGGATTAGGATTAAAAATTATAAAATCATTCGTGAGGTTTATTTAGCCCCAGATATGGCTGAGTTCTTCAAAAAATTTTAAAGAAAAAATATATAATACTAATTATTTTGATTATTTATGTTCATCGATTAAATTAATAAGTTCTTATAGGGAAATAAGGACAATAGCTTATGGAAATAATTTTTATTTTTTGCCAACGTTTCGTCAACTCTGTTGACTTCCTCCCCTTTGCATATTGATAGAATGACAAATATGCAAAGAAGTTAATTTGTTTGAGCCCTGAGGAAGTCAACAAAGTTGACGAAACTTTGGCAAAAAATAAAAATTATTTGCATAAGCTATATATACTAATGTTCTTCTTTCTTTCATTATTTTAGTCAAATTTATAAATGGAAACAGTTTCGGGCGGTTCAGTCTGGAAGACATGAAAGTATATAAGGAAAATTACAGTACTGAACATGTGTTTATCTCAAGCTGTTAGGATATATTATGTGTACCTCTAATTATAGTTTGTATCATTAAGGCTTGCATTTAACATATATTAGGTTAATGCATAATTATGGAAAATATTTTTTTTCAAATCGGTAAAAATTCGAACGCGATCAGCCTTGTTGTTGTCGGAGAGTTCGTGGGGGACCCATCCAGCCAATTTCCATACCTTGCCAAGCTTTTTGAGGCGCCGAACGATCGTTGATTGGTCGACATTGAAGTCTGCAGCCAGCATTCGTGTTGTAAGGCTTTCATCCTCTTCCACGGCTGTCAGAAGTGCCTGATCATCAAAATCCGATGGCCGACCTCTTCATTCTTTATCCTCCAAACTAGTGTCACCTGATTTGAAACGGGCAAACCACTTCCGTACTGCACTATCAGTAATTGTTCCTTCGCCAAAAAGTTCGTTGAGATCGCGAAATGATTGTGCTGCCTTCCATCCTTTCTCGTAGTGGTAGAGCATAATATGACGAATATGAATATGGTTTTCGACACGCATTTTTATTAACTATAAATAGCGAATATTGTTTTTATAAAAATAAATAAACAAAACGTCATTTTTGGTTAAAGAAAAACGCGCCAATACAAACGCTCCATAATTATGCATCAACCTAATAGCTTTTGAGGAACTCCAACCACCTCTGGTGCTAAATAAACCTCACGCATTCCCAAAAAGAGAAATTTGTATATAATATAGTAGTCATCTGTGTGCATATACATAAAATTATAAAATCATGTTTTCAAATCACCTCATTGTTTTGGAGATTTTTCTACTAGTTTTTTTTTTTTTTTTTTTAATATATATGGTGGCTCTGACTTGAAATGTATAGCTATTTTAAAGTTTTCTTCTTTCTCTCGATTTGTCAGGGATTGTTCTCTTAAAGTGGCTATTCGCAACAAAAAATTGCCGCACTCTTTTTCGTATAGTTTTCTTTTCTGTCTTATTGTTTTGTGAACTCGTTTTTTATTACTTTTTATTTTGAAGTCTAAAGTTTTAAATATAATTTTTGAAAAAAATAAAATAAACTGCAGCTACCAGTGAACAATGTTATAAAATAATAACTAACCTATTTTTCTTATCCACTTGTTAACTTTATATATGGTTATTTTTTGACACTTACCCTTGAACCTATTCTTATAATAATAATAAATCTTATTAGCTATTTCTGCTATATATCATACAATTAAACAAATATATATGGAATTTCTTTTTAAATAATTCATTTAATTTTTAAATACAAAATATAAAGATAATAATTAATACAATAATATATTATAATTAATACTTCTATATCACTTTCTTTTATTTATCTCGTGCTTTCATGAGGTAGAGAGATATGCCTTAATATAATTGCTGCATTATTATTCTTTAATGTCTTCATGTAAATGGTGTTTTTTTAGACGTTCACAACTTTAAATTAAAATAGAAAAATGAAAAATATTTTTAATATCAATGAAACTGGCTTTATTGGAAAGATAATTTTATGCCATTGATGTTTGAATATGATTTCGGACATGCGGCCGCCGCGGCTGGCGCCTAGTTGGAGCAATCTGGATTTTCAATTTTCACACACTTTTCGCAGCAATTGCACTAGTATTTCGCCAATAATTCGCCGAATGTTGTGATCCAAGTAATCTAACCCCACTGGATTATTTTCTTTGGGAATATGTCAAGTCACTTGTCTACGCCGATAAACCATAGACGATTGAACACTTGGAACACAACATTCGGCGAATTATTGGCGAAATACGGCCGCAATTGCTGCGAAAATTGTGAATTCAGATTGCGTCATCTACCCGCCAGCCGTGGCGGGCACATGGCCGAAATCATATTCAAACATCAATGGCATAAAATTATCTTTCCAATAAAGCCAGTTTAATTGATATTAAAAATATTTTTCATTTTTATTTTGATTTAAAGTTGTGAACTTCTAAAAAAAACACCCTTTACTTATCTTTATTCTAATTTTTTAGAACACACATGACCGACTTCTTTTCTTGGTCCTTTTACGATCCTCCAAACTGTCTTTATTTTTTTCGTTATTCCCCTATAAATATTATCACTCACATTTTATCTTTTTGTTTTATGTATTTTCTTTATCTATTTTCTGCTCTTATTCAAGATGGAGTAAGTAAGTCATTCGGTTTCTATCACCCAGCAAAGCTCCTATAGCGAACACAGTTTCAAATAGATAATCATGGCGTTCCTAGGGCCATGAGGGATTTTCGTAGATGCCTCAGCCTTCATTCGTATCTAACTGTGCATATGATTGGGCTTTATTTTTATCTATTTATATTTTATTAGTAGTGTACTCAAATGTTTCTTACTTTACCCTCTCGAATGTTGGCTTATGATCAAATTTCATTCAGATTCATAACATGAAAAACTAAACGGATAATTTGCATTTGCTTTCCCTAATTTAAATTATATATATTTACAAATAAAAAAATGATATATAGTATAACCAGCTGCAAAGCCCGCCTTCGGCAGGCTTCTTTCTAGCGCGCAAACCGTCGCTCAACATCACTCAGCGAGACATAGTCCAATTCTTGTGAACGACTGTCCTTGTGGAACATTCCAGAATGTTCCCGAAATTTCTAGAAGCTTACAGAAAGTCTACCGTAGATAGAGTACACAGGGGGCGGAGCCATAAGTGCCCGAAACCGGACAAAACAAGTGAGTCCTTACTGCTTTATTATAAATTATTGATGATATAAAAATTAGAAAAATATTTTGTGTAATGATAAAGCCAGAAGAATCATTATTTTTCTTTAAAGAAAGGGCTCAAAAGTTTATGAAATGTTGTTTTTTTGATCAGTCATGCCAATTTTTTTAACCGTAGTATATAAAAAAAACTGGTTCTATATACGCAAAGGACGGATTTTCATTACAGAAGACCTTTTGGTTGTAATGGAAAGTCGTCCTTTATCTAATCAATTATAAGTAAACTTTCTTTTGGAAACGGATTCGTAGAATTCAATGAAGAATTTATGGAAAGACAGTTCAAGGATAAAAACTCCGAATTTTATTAAATTATTGTAATTTTCATTTTCTTAAAAATTGACGTTTTTGAAGATCTTCTCTCCTTCTTCAGGGCTTAAATAGGTTAACGAATATAACTTCTAGCCATCTACTTCTTGGCTCCTATAACAGTAGATACTTGTTTCTCTTGTGTTAAAATTTGCCATTGACAACAATAGAATGATTCTACATAAAGAAATATCTACAGGAATAACTCACACTCAATTTTTACATTGGAAATACGAACATTTGGTTCCAGAACGAACTTTCTAAAATCTTCTGTTTTGGAGTTATCTTGGGTATCGAAATTCACATACAGATTCGGAAAAAAATCATACTTGAAAATGATTTTTCTCTTCATTTCAGACATTTTTAAACAGAATAAGAATTTTGAGAGAATTCAATACTTGGATTATCTGGCAGACATGCTTCTAGTATCAACCAAAGGGAAAAATCATGACATGAAGCTTTCTCTATTTCGTTGTCAACAAATTAGTAAAGAGAAATCATTGAGGTTGTCTTCTGCTTGATGTAAACAAACATTTTATCAATTAAACGAGACAATAAAAATGTAGTCTTCTGTTGAAAAATACATTTTTAAATTTATTTATAACGAGACTATAGTTTCTAGGGCTTTGCCCTCTAAATCAATTCTAATAGACGGATAAAGAGAGGCAAAGCCCTCGAAACTATAGTGTCGTTATAAATAAATTTAAAAATGTATTTTTCCAGCAGAAGACACACATTTTTATTTTCTCCTTTAATTTGTAAAAATTCAGCTACTCTCGGCAAAAAAAACTTTCAATTTAAACATTTTATCCGTTATTTCTTATGAGTTCAAATACCCGATTGAATTGATTTTGTCGTAATAGTTAACAGGTCACTGAACAAACAAAATCTTTTCAATTAGGAAAATTGGCGTAAACACTCATTAAAAAATAGTTGAATTCAATTCAAATGAAACGCGATGATACATGAAAAGAAGCTTTACACAAATATTTCATTCTCATGGAATAAAAAATATTTTTTTTAATTGCGATCTCACCAAATATATTTAAAACTCCAATAAAAGCATGAGCTCATTAATTTAAACTTGCAAATTTCAAGTCTGTGTCTCTCCACGAGCTACATCACTCTGTCAAACGGACAGTCAGATTTCTCAGCAAGACAAATAATGCCCTGTTTTATATATGTACATCAGGCCCTTAAAAACGTCTCTTTAAATTTATTTCCACTTTGACCTACGTGCTTTCTTTTATGATTTTATATAATTATGAAATCTCTTTTAATTTAGATTTTATATAAAAATAATAGAATTAATTATCTCGTTGAAACAGGAGTACGTGCAATTAGAAATAATTTCATTATTCGAAATATCCTCTCAAATAAAAAAAAAAATAAATAAAAAATAAATGTAAAAGCGCAAAAAATTTAACAAGATTTAATGCAAGCTTTCCACTGTGGTTTTTACATGCTTTTATTCAACTTGGATCCTATGCCTGTTTGTTTTGACAAAATCTTCTAATCGAATTCGAGTTGTTTCTAACTAGCTGATTTTTTTTTGAAATTTACGATGGAACTACTTTTTTATTATTATGTCTTATTTTCAATGACTTTAGAAACTATTTATTCTATAGCACATTTTTAATGAAAATTAAATAACTTAATAAGTTAAATTGAACATTTTGATTGAATACATTTTATGAGTGACCACTAGAGTGGTCCTTATTTTGGGTATTTTCGAATTTTTACGCTGACAAAGGCACATGTGGTTCGAAATAAATAATAAAAAAAATTCCCCCAAGTTTCAAGTCTCTATCTCAATTATAACCTGTGTCCCAGGATGTAAGTTTCTCATCTAAATAACATGGGATTTTTGCCATTGAAAGATCAATTTTTTATTCCATCCAACGTAATGGTTCAAAAAATTTGAAACTCTGTAGATTTTATCCTTATAATAGTAGCTATCCCTCAGAATTTTTACAGATTTTTAGCTATTATAATTTTGGAGTCTATAACTTAGTAACACTAAGATATAGCAGTATTTTATCTAATGCTGTAACTCCAAAATTATAATAGCTAAAAATCTGTAATAATTCTGATGGATATCTAGTATTATAAGGATAAAGGTTACAGAGTTTTTGAACCATCACTTTGGCCGGAATAAAAAATTGATATTTTAATGCCAAATCCCCATGTTATTTAAATGAGAAACTTACATCGCTGGGGGCAGAGGTTATAATTGCGATAGAGACTTGAAACTTGGGGGATATTTTTATTAATTTATTTCGAACCATATGAGCCCTTGTCCGTGTAAAAATTCGAAAATACTCAAAATAAGGACCACTCTAGTTGCCACTAAGTATATTAAGTACAAATGGTAGACAAATGATATTCACTGAGGACAAAAAATGATGAAAATATAATATTTTAATAATTAAAATAGAATATAACTGATGTGGTCATCCATATACACCTGTTCCCTCTCTTGTATTTAATATTTAATAAAATAATTTATAATCATTTACGAAAGAACCTCACCTCTGAATTTTGGTTTTATTAGCAATCAATCCATATTTCCTTTTAAATATGAGACTCTTCTATTGATATTTTTTGTTCTATTAATTGAAATATTCAATTAAAATAATAGAATGGGAAAATATTTGGTTTTCTAATGAATAGAAATAACTCGATTCAATTGCATGTGCTTGGCTGTTCTTGTTTCAAAATATTATTAAAGCATACAACATCAACCATTTCTAGTTATGGATAAATAATGTCACTATTTACTGAATAGAAAATGAATTTTTTCTCTCTCTCCTCTGATAATTCAAAAATAAATAAACATCTATGTTCTACGCATTATTAATATGTAATAATACAAATTGCGTAAAATTTCGAGGTAGGTTACACAAAAAAGGAAATAAAACAAAAATGAGTTTTGAATTCGATATATTCCGGGTGTCAGCCCATCTTCAGGATTCTGAGAAAACTGAATATAAATTGGAAATTTTTTTACAAATAATAATTTTTTGGAAATATGTATGGTGAGTGAAAGATAGGGGGAGGAGAAAATGTACTCAGAATTAATATTTTCGACAGATAGTACAAGTGAGTTTTTAGCCAGATGGTGGGAAAATATACCTGGGTTTATAAGAAGGAATAGAATGGTACATGGAAGGTGCTGTTACCTTTATATTAATATGCTATCTCCTTAAAAGTTATTATAAATATGTCTCATTTTTTACTACTAGCTGGGGAATGAAATTAGATGGCATTATACTGGTTGATGCGTACAAAGCTTACTTGATGTATTGTTAATCGTTCTATTGTTTATATTTATATATATATGTTGATATTGTTGTTAAAATAAATGTTTTTTAATGAGATTACGAGTTATTAATTAAAATGATCGTAATATTGGCGCCCGAACAATGTGAAAATGATAAAAAAACCTAGTGGACCACTGGCGAAGAGGAATAAGAAAAATGATTTTTCGAATATGGAAATAACGAGGGAGGAGATATCGAAGATCAAGGATGATATAAAAAAAGGTGAGCATAGAGTAAGGGATTTGGGAGAGGAAGTGAATAAATTAAAAAATAATTTTGAAGAAATAATAAAGAAATTAAAGGATGATTTGGAAGAGGAAAGAAACAAGAGGATAGAATTGGAAGAAATGGTAAAAAGGGAGAAAAAGTCGGAAAAGACTAGTGATTTCGAGATTAATAGGAATATTCAATTAGCAGACGTGGGAAAATTCCTTCCGGTGTTTAGAGCTCTCCCAGAGGAAGATCCAGAGTTATTTTTAAAAAAGGTCGAGAATACTCTTTTAAAATATAAAGTACCGGAAGATGTTTGGCTCATGGTGGTTTCGGATCAGTTGTTAGATAAGGCCAAGACATGGTGGCGGGTGGTGAAGCAATTTCCAGCGTTGGATTGGAAAGATTTTAAAATGAAATTTCTCCAAGAATACGATAGTTTAATCGTAGTCTCAAAGTTAAAGGTTATGTTTTATGAGGAGAAACAGAGAAGGGACGAACCTATAAGGTTATTTATTGAGAATAAGATGGCTTTACATAAGAGAGTTTTTCCGGACGAAGATGCTGGTTCAATCCTGCAAGTTTTAGTGGAGATGATTACTCCACGTATTAGATCGTCCATTAGGGGAATGGAATTCACTGATATTGATGGGTTTATGCAGACGGTAGAAGAAATAGAAAGGGATTTAAAGGATGTGGATAAAGAAGAGAAGACGAGTCCCACTCAGGATAGAAGTTGCATTCAGGATAGACGTTTATGTGAAATCTGTAGGCGGGAAGGACATAGGGAAGAGACTTGCTTCAAGAAGGGAAACGAGTGGAGGGGCAAGGAAAAAGGGAGTTCCTTGTTCAAAAATCAGTAGAATTCCCTAAGAAAGTAAGAATAGAAAGTGAGATCTCTAGTCATATTATTTGTTGTGAGAATAAATTTTCGGAAATCATTCGGCCATCAATGAAATTACAAATAGCGGAAAGAAGAAGGGCATTAACTAATGAAGATGATTTAATTCCGTACTGGTTGAAGGAAGTCAAGGAGGATGAGTTGAATATAATGGAAGAGGAGAAACTAGATGCTGGTCAGATGAAATTAAATCAAAATAAGGAAGAGTTACTTCATCAAATAAAATTATATTTAGAAGAATCGATGGATGGAGCAAAAATTATTGAAAATAGTCAAGAAAGGGGAAGGTTAGTTAAATATCATTCGAGTTATTTTAAACCTAGGAAGAAAGAAGAATGATCCTGTGGGAAGCTGCGTCCGTGTTCTAAGGAGGGGAGAATTGATGCGTACAAAGCTTACTTGATGTATTGTTAATCGTTCTATTGTTTATATTTATATTTATATGTTGATATTGTTGTTAAAATAAATGTTTTTTAATGAGATTACGAGTTATTAATTAAAATGATCGTAATATGGTATTATACTATAATATATTTATAAATACTTATTTTATATTTAGGGGACCGGGTGTAATTACGACATAAAGAAAATATTTTTCTTATTATTATCATTATCATAGAGCTAACAGACCCAAGATTGTTTTGACACAACTATGACCCCGATTCTTTCACTTCTCTAAAAATCTCACATCCCCTATTGGAGAAAATCAACAACCGCTATAGGTGCTCTTTATCGAGGAACAAAAATATTTTTGCCAGATTGCTAATTTGGGCAGTCTAGTTTGTAACGATTCAAGCGTTCTATTTCATTTTAGTAGGGTCCCTTTAATAAGAAAAAGGAAAATGTGTAATGGTTAGCACTCTGTTAAAAAATAATAAAAAGATATATATATATAAAAACTATTTATTTATAATTAAGAAAGAAAATTTAAATATATAGTCGTCAATGACAAGAAAAACTTGATTGTAAAACAAAAGAATTTATATAAAAAAATGAAAACAATGAAACACAGCAATCAGAGCAAGGTTTAATACAGTGTGTCTATGGTAAGAGAACATATGAGAGTGAATTTGTCACAAAGGAAATTTTAAGAGAGATTAATGAAAATGCGCAAAGCTGACTCTTCAAGCAGGGTCTGAACTAGACTGATTCATGCATCGCCTCGAAGGCGATTCCTCGCTAGGCCGCGCAGCGGACATGTAGCAACGATTCAACCGAGCCCACAGAGGCTGCCAACAGCAAGAAACTAAATTTGATCTGAAAAAAGAAACAAATGGCAACTTGGTTGCCTATTAATCAGGGGTAGCCGTTTGTATCATTACAAGTTTGATTTTCGAAGAGGTGAAAACAACCTTTCTGACTTGTAATTGAAAATAATTCATTCCATCTCGGATTGAAAATTTTATTGATTGGGCAATTTTCCATCAATAAACAGTTTGAGATACCTAAAACATAGCATAAATTTGTAACATTTTCGTGACAAATTTCATCTCTTTAATTAGTTACATTCGCTATTTCTAAAGTTAAAATTTTGAAGCTAGTGAGCCCAAAACCTATTTAGGGTTGTTATACACAAATATTTTGGCACGTAACGTTTTACCACTTTCCTTTTTTAGATTTACGAATAGATTAAAATACCAACTACAACAAGAAAGGATTCCTTAGGGAGTTTGATGTAAAGTTACGAAGTGAAATTCAAATAGATTCAGTTTTTCCCTTAATTGCCTCGTGATCTCTAAAGAGATTCCCAGATGTCTCAAGGCCCAGGTGCACTTTGTTGCCTTTGTGATCCTTTCTGTCCAAACTTCTTTCATGTCTTTAAAAGAGGAAAAGTATATGTGTATGTGTCGGCATTAGAAGTAATCTTAGAAACTAATCAAACGATTTGGATAATTCTTTCACTGTTGAAATGTATATTTCCTCTGAGATAGTATGAAGTTATAGACTATATTTTATTAAGCTTTAATTTTTAAACGAACTAGACAAGATAAATGCGTCAAAAATCGGATCGAAATAACATATCTATCTCCGTAAATAATGGTCTGAGAGCCTTAAAACATTCTGATGATATGTTCAATGACAAAATAACGGAAATCTCCAATTCTTATGAGCAAATAATCGAAATTATTATAAATAAAATCTTTTATAAAAAAACAATCTTAATCCGTTTATTTAAAACCCGCTAGCGTTTCGAGTTAATTTCTCTATTAATGAATTTTATTAACAATTTCAGATTCCTTCGCATGCAAGCTATTATCATAAGTAACTATTCTTAACATCACTAAAAAAATAAAAATAAAAATAATTTTTAGAAAAAAAAACGCGACTTCAAAAAGATTAAATGCAACAAATAGCTGGCGGGGGACAGAGCCGAGTGGAGATGGGTGGTTGCATCAAACCAGTCTTAAGACTGTATACTCAATGATGATGATGAACAAATAAAATAATAAGAACACAAAATATATAATAAAATGCACTAAAAGGTATGAAATAATTATCTTATTTAGTTACAACTAAACGATGAAATTGTTACATGAAATCACTTTTTGAAGTCGGTGTCAAACAAACTATATAAGCGAGCTTACGCGATGCTGTCTTCATTACCCGCCAAACGTACTAAGTAAGATCCGTCGAGTGCGATTCATAAAATGTATATGTTTGGCACCGACTTCAAAGTGATTTCATGTAATAATTTCATCGTTTAGTTGTAACTAAATAAGATAATTGTTTCATACCTTTTAGTCCATTTTATTTTATTTTTGAGTTCTTATTATTTTATTTGTTGCATTTAATTTTTTTGAAGTCGGTTTTTTTTCTAAAAATTATTTTTTTATTTCTATTTTTTATTTTATTCGATATACGGGAGTTATCCCAGTTATAATTTACACTTTTATACGAAAGATATACATACTATATACATATTTATACAAATTTTATAATTTATTATAAAATCATTATTTATTTTTAATTTTATACAAAGTTTAGTGTGAGCAATATCTTTTGATATCCCTCACACTTCATGAAAAGAAGTCTAATTGTGAGGAGTTTGCCTCAAGCATCACTCTATTCAGTCCTGTATTTTTTGAGTAATTAGTATTACATATGGGGATAAAAAAGTATTCGACAAAGCGACTGTAATATTTTCGAAAAAGATTAGCATTCAATTTCAGTATAGATTGTTTTATTCTAGAGATTTTTATGATGAGTTTAAACAATTTTCTAATAAATATATCAAAGAATAATTATTATATTAAAGAGAATTGTTTTTGATCGCTTTTTTAAACAAGATATATATATCGCGAGACTACTGCTGGTTGAGGCTAATGGAGTCTGCTGAATCTAAGTCTGGACCAAGAGAGAATGAAAAAGATGTGATCCATCACCAAATAGATTTGTAATCTGGAGGAGTGCTATATATATTCAATCCCCCAGTCCAGCGCTCTCGATCTGTTAACACGTGTGTAAGGTGTTTGCTATTAATTAATCTATATATATAAAATTAAGGTTTTGTCTGTACATTGCTCCAAAAATTTATACGAGGCAAAGTTGTAGGAGATGTGATTTCTGACAACTTTTGTTTAAAAAAAATCCCTCAAAAACCCACCCAAAAAGGGGGGAACGGTAAAAAATATGTAAATTCTTGCCATTGGAGCAAACTCAACTAAATTTTGTATACATAATCTGTGGATCACTAGATGGCTAGAAATGCAAAAACTGAGTGCGGAAGGTGGGTGCTGGGGGTGGAATGGAGTGTGGATGGGTTAGGGCTTGGGTTGCGCGGGGTGGAATGGGGTGGGGTGAGGGCAGTGAGGCGGAGTAGGGCGGGGGTGCGGGGGTGGTGCGGGGTGGATTTCAGGGGGATAGGTGGGGGTGTGGTGCGCAGGGTTGGAGGGCGGGTCCAGGGTGGATGGGGTGCGATGGTGGGGGTCCAAGGTAGGTGGGGTGCGGGCGGTGGTGTGGTGTGTTTGGGGGGATCATGGTGCGGGGGGATGCTGGGTGGGTTTCAGGGGGGGTCGGTTGGTCCGTCCCTGGCTAGCAAGAGCCACCGAAGGCGGGCCTTGCAGCTAGTTAATCATAAGTTTCCGCAGACTCCAATAGGCTCAACCGGCAGTAGTCTAGCGATATATAGGTATATATATCGTGTTTAAAAACGCGATCAAGAACGATTCTCTTTAATATATTAATTATTCTTTTATATTAATTAAAAAATTATTTAAATTCATGTTTTCAAGTCAGAAATATATAAATTCGGATATTATTTTCATTTAATATCTGACAAAAATCACCTGCATTCGATTCGCGATTGAATCAAATATCGGAAACTTATGATTTTTATGACGAGACTTAATTTCATGAAGAATCAAGTTTTTGGATATCCCGAGACGCAGTTCGCGATGGCTTAGATCTTTAATAGGACAAATAAAACGAAATACGAAATTCAGATTCTTAAGACAAGTTTAAAATAATACATTTCTCAAGAATTAAATCAGAATCTACTATATTATAATTTAAGTCTTAAAGTTCATTTGCTTCTTTTATCTATTAAGCTAACTTTTCTTAATACTCTTAGCGAATTATAAACAAAAAAACTTTCATTCAAATTTGAAACTTAAACTAACTTATTTATCACTTCGAACTTTTGAAATATAATCGTATTATATACGCATGAAAGTTTACAAAATAAAAACGAAACTTATGAATAACTTTTATTATTAAAAATTCAAATATTAGAAAATAAACGAAAAAAAAGAGAAAAAACTAAAAAATTGAAAAATAGATTTTCATAAAATAATTGAAAATTCCATTTTTTTTTTTTTATTTTTTTATTTCTTTGTTCTTGAGAATGTCAAAGAGACAGAATATTGAACAACCCAGTAGATATATTGACAGACATTAAAGATTGCTGATAAAGAGGCGAAACCTAAAAACAGAATTGAAAATTAATTAGTAAATCAAAGACATCTGGCTGTCAGTATAAAGTAAACTGGATATTATATATTTAAGAATTTGTAATTCTTTTGAAATTAAAGAAATTTGGAAAAATACCAGGGTTACATCTAGGCTTTAATGTTCCCGGGGCAAACAATTAGTCTGGCGCTTCCTACCCTAAGTTAAAAATCCATAAATTGAATACTTTTTTACTTAAAATTGAAAGTAGTGCTTTCTACCAAAAAACAGCAAAAAATCGTTTTCAAAAATAAAATAAAATAAAATGCCTCGTTGCTAATCTTTATCCAAACTCATTTGAAATATTAATATGTTTATTCCTTATTATTTTCGTTGGAAATACGAGAGGTGGAACAGCTTGAGTTGTTTACCAAAAAAGAATTTAATCTTTTTGATTTTAAGTCGATTCTTCCGCGTTTTCAGTAGAGGTTGCCATTAATAGTCAAAACATCAAAAATGGAATGCAATAAGGTTATTCCTCTAGTATTAGATAAGAATCGATCTTTATTTTTTTATTTTAAGCCGATTTCTGCAATGGTTACCAATAATAACCGAAACGTCAAAAATCCAATGTAGAATGGTTATTCCTCAAGTATTAGATGAGAATCGATCGTTATTTTTGATTTTAAGTCGATTCCTCAATGTCTTCAACAATGTTCACCATTAATAACCGAAACGTCAAAGATCCCATGTAGAATGGTTATTCCTAAAGTAAGAGATGAAAATCAATCGCTATTTTTGATTTTAAGTTGATTCCGCAATGTCTTCAGCAATGGTTATCAATAAAAACCGAAAGGTTAAAAATTCAAACTAGAATGGTTATTCCTCAAGTAATAGCTGAGAATCGATGGCTATTTTTGATTTAAAGTCGATTCCTCTATGTCTTCAGGTAAGGTAACGGATAAGAAAACAACGCAGTTGCTCCCCCAATTTTTAGCATTTCACAGATAGATAGCCTATCCATTCTCACTTATACAAGCTACAAGTTTAAATGAGCTATATTAAACCATCAAATGAATAAATTTTAAAGAATTTAAAAAAAGTACTTATCTTACTCTAGAGTAAAGTACCTACTTTTTTACTTAAAAGAATTTAGTCTTTTTGATTTTAAGTCGATTCTTCCACGTTTTTCAGTAGACGTTGCCATTAATAGTCAAAGCATCAAAAATGGAATGCAATAAGGTTATTCCTCTAGAATTAGACAAGAATCGAACGTTATTTTTGATTTTAAGCATATTTCCTCCATGTCTTCAGCAATGGTTACCAATAATAAATAATTGAAGCGTCAAAAATCTAATATATAATGGTTATTCCTCAGGTACTAGATGAGAATCCTTCGCTATTTTTGATTTTATGTCGATTCCTCTATGTCTTCAGCAAAGGTAACGGATAAGAAAACAACGCAGTTGCTATGGTTACTTATAAAATTTCCTCCCAAATTTTTAGCATTTTACAGCGAGAAGCCTATCCATTCTTACTTAAGTTAAGTTAAATGAGCTATATTAAAACGATCAAATGAATAAATTTTAAAGAATTCAAAATAAAAAATTAAAAAAAAAGTACTATCTTACTCTAGAGTAGAGTAAAGTACTTTAAAATATAATTTTACTAAAAACTTTATTTAACTTTTTTGTGGTTCCCAAGGTACTTAATTAGATATTAAATTTCATCAAAATTGGTTAAGTCATTTTCAAGATATTTAGAAAAAAATAAAAAAGTACTGAAATAAAGTACTAATGTTTGTGGACCGATATGTACCAAAAACTAATCAGCGCTTCAATCATCAGTCGATTCCTCTATGTCTTCAGCAATGGTTATCAATAAAAACCGAAACGTCAAAAATCCAATATAGAATGGTTATTACTCAAGTACTAGATGAGAATCAATCGCTATTTTTGATTTTAAGTCGATTCCTCTATGTCTACAGCAAAGGTAACGGATAAAAAAAACAACGTAGTTCCTATGGTTACTTAAAAATTTTCCTCCCAAATTTTTAGCATTTCACAGAGAGAAGCCTATCCATTCTTACTTAAGCAAGGTTGATTAAATGAATTAAAACGATCAAATGAATATATTTTTAAAGAATTTAAAAAAGTACTATCTTACTATAAAGTAAAGTACTTTAAAATATAATTTTTACTAAAAACTTTATTTAACCTTTTTTGTGGTCCACAAGGTACTTAATTAGGATATTAAATTTCATCAAAATTGGTTGTCATTTTCAAGATATTTAGAAAAAATAAAAAAGTACTGAAATAAAGTTTTAAATAATGTTTGTGGCCTCTTAACGAAACCCCATTTAATTTTTGGCATTGGATAAAGTAAAAAATGTGTCTTCTCAATTAATAGAAAATACATATTACAAAATATTAGAAATTAACAAATGTCTTGTTTCTGTTTAAAAACATAAAAATTAAAAAAAAAAAACTTATTTTCCTTTTAATAGAAAGTAACCTCGTGTAAGTAATTATGAGAGAATGAGGGATTATTATTATTCAGGGTCAACCCTATTTTTTTCCTTATTCTTGATTTGAAATGTCTCGTAACGTAAAGAAAGGTCATTTTTAAGCGTTCTTTTTAAATTAAAGGAAATTTCTATTAAAAAAAATATTTCTCATTTATTGTATTTAGTTGATTGAGTCTAATTGATTATTTTTTACTCTCCTTGTATCTAAAGAATGTCATTCAAGTTCAAGAGCGAGATTTTATTGAGTAACAGAATTTAAGAATAATTTATATTCGAACAAAACTGGTCTGGACTTGTTTTTTGCATCCTTGATAAGGAATAGTAAGGAAGTATTCTTTCCTCTACCGTGGCCTCTTCGCAAAATAAATTCCCGATTCCTTCTTTGACCTCATTCGAATGAAATAGTCAATTTCAACGCGCATTCATTAGACATTGGACGAGAACAATTCATATAATTAAAAAATTGAATAGGATGGAAATATTTTCTATAAGCAAAGTAAAAATTATTAGTGAAGAAATTGCTAGGCTACCGGATATTAATTCACTCTTAAATTTGCAAATGTTTTTTGCCGTGTTTTGAAATGACTGAAATATGGATTTTTTCTTAATGGTATTTATGAATGTCAGTCTGTCTGGATTACTATACATTATCCATGATAAATTTAGAATGGAAGGTCATCGAAAGTTTGATAATGTGCCAAAATGTTTGAATTTCAAAATCGTAGGACTAATTAAATTTTGGGCTTTCAAACTTCAGAACTTCCGGTTGAAAAATTCACAAAATATTGAAAAAAATCAAAGTTAGATAGGATAGGTTAATCTAATGAAACTAATTAGCTGAAATTCACCGTTAAAGTTTGTACTATAAAACGAAATCAATGAGGTTGTTCTCTGCTTGATGCATATAAACAGATTTATATCAAATATAGTAATATAATATGTATTGTATATCAAATATGTATAACTATATATCATTTATTTGTTTCACACTATAGTTTCGAAGGTTTGACCTTTTTAATTAGACATATTCTACTGTTATTTATCATGAGTTCAAATACTCGATTGGATGTAAGTAAATTCGTTTTGTTTTAATAGTAAGCTTGTCATTCAACAAACAAATATAATATATATCTATAACTTTATTTGCATCAAGCAGAGGATAACCTCATTGATTTTTCTTACGAGTAGAATCATCAAAATGTATTTATATTGTAATTATTTTTTTCAATAAATAATTATAAATTAATAATGTGTGATTTAAATAAAAATTCAAACTTTAATCAAATTAATCACAAAAATAAAAGCTTCAACAGCTTCATTACTAATACTTTTGATTATTTTATTTTAATTACTAGCTGCAAGGCCCGCCTTCGGCGGCCTCTTGCTAGCCAGAGGACACGCCCCCTGGACCCCCAGCACTCGAACCCCACCCTCACCCCCACTCCCACCCACCCCACCCCCCGAAACCCACCCAGAACCCCCACCCCCGCACCATGCCCAACCCCCGCCCCCACACCACCACCCCAACACTCCATTCCGCACCCTAACCCATTAACCCCCTCACTCCCACCCCTAAAACCCCTCCAGCACCCCAACCCCCGCACCATGCACCTATTCCTAACCCCCGACCCCACTCTACCACCCGCACCCCACCCTACTCGGACCCCACACCCCACCCACCCCGGAACCCACCCCGCGCCCTCCAACCCTGCGCACCACACCCCCGCCTAGCCCCCTGGACCCCACCCCGCACCACTCCCTGCACCTCCACCCTACTCCGCCTGCACTCCTCATCCCACTCCTATTCCACCCCCTCACCCACCCTCCCAGTTTTTGCATTTCTAGCCTTCTAGGGACCCAGAGATTATGTATACAAAATTTGGTTGAGTTTGGCTCCAAGGGCAAGAATTTACATTTTTTCACCCTCCCCCCCCTTTTTTTTGATGGTTTTTTTGGGAAATTTTTTTAAATAAAAGTGCCAGAAATCACATCCCCTACAACGTTGTTTATCATAAAATTTGCCGTAGAGTTAATAGTTTAGGAGTTATTTGATAATTTTCATTCGTGCGCCCCCAAACCCCTTCTGGGGTCAAAATATCAAAACGTTATATAGCTAAAAACGTAAGTTAGAAGACATCTGATGTAAATATGAAATTTCATAATAATCCCTTCAGCCGTTTTTACGTGAATCGTGAGCAACTTTTCGGAAACCACTGAAACAGACATACATACATACATACATACAGACGGGAATTTTGTTGAGGGTGTTTTCGTTCATAACTTTGCTTGAAACGTGTGCAACCAAAATTTGGCATGATTTGGAGCAATGTACAGACACATGTAAGTGGACTACTAGTCCGTAAAATTATCTAAATAAATAAATAAATAAATAAATAAATAAATAAAACCTTAATTTTTATATATATAGATTAATTATTTGTTAAAGCGAGATAGTGAAAGTAATCTGGTGTTCCTTAAACCCGCTAATATATTATATATATATATATTCCTGTCTGATTATACTTCCTCAAACTAAGTATGATGAAATAATATCAATAGCTTTTTTATTTTCAACATTTAATCGAGACGAACTCATTTGTTTTTCGAGAAATCTGATCGCAATGCCTTTCTTTTTTCTTTTAATGTATTACCATCATTTATCACTAAGATAAAAGACTGTAATGTTGAATTTTTTAAAAGAAAACTTTTCTTCGAGTAGAAAAGTAATGTGTGTAACTTTGGAAGAATGAAAGATCACATAGTGACATGTAAGGTGGATAATTTAGAACTTGGTCTTAAGGCAAATAAGTTTGAAATACTTTCTGCATATTTATTAATCTCTTCGGATTGAATCGAGCCTAATTATACTTGATAAATCAAAGCTTCGACCTAAACTACCTAGATTGTACATTTTAAAGAGAAAATTCATCAGAAACGTTTCGCCACCAATTTGTGAAGTTGTTTTCAGGTGCTGTGGCGAAGTCTGTTGAAAGTCAGGGCTTATTCAAGTTTGCAAGTTCTTACAGCATACCAGGCAGGTTGACTATCGTGTAAACTTATTTACAAATAAAAATATTGTAAAAGATTAAACTGCAAGAAATATTTTAGAAATGATTAGTTGATTTTAATATTTATTAAATTGCTATTATTGTACCTATTCCATTTTGTGACGTGTAAATTGTCAAAATATATTTTAATATTTATTTATTATATTATAAAATATAGGTATATATATCAGTGGTGTGCGGGCCATTGATGCTGTGAATGCGGCGCATCCCAAAAATTTCAAACATTTAGAGTATTTTGATAAATATTGAGTTCAAATTTTTAGGAGGATCTTTAAATTTTCAAATTATGATCCGTTATTTCAAATATTTCGATAAAAAACATTTTTTGTTTTGAAAAGTAAATTGGTTCTCAAAATGAAATAAAATTGTTGCATAGTTTTCAAGGGCCAGTTAAAATGAATAATTTTTCCGAAAAGAGTACTTATAGAATGTTTGAAGTACCTGGCTGGTATATCTTCCAGTTCAAGCATGTCAAAGACAAGTCTCGACGAGTTTTAGTCGAATAAAAATTGTTCTCACTGAGAACGAAAAAGGAATAAATAAAGATGATTCAGGAATTTTTGAACTAATCCATTTCTAAGAACTCTCAATATATAAGATAGGAAATAATTAAGAGTCCTATAGACAAGTCATAGCTTGCTTATAGCAATAGAATTAGGAGGAATTTAAGATTTTCTTATAGGAGAGGCTGATTCATTAATTGTTGAACATGGTCGATTTCCATCTCAGGGACTGTGGAGTTTAAGTCACAAGATTAATTTCTGACTCCTATCCTCACTCACACAAAGCAATATCAGTTTGGGGGCGAAGACAATATATTTTTTAAATTCTAATATTAAATTTGAAAAATAACGAAAATGATGCCGCAAAGAGGTTTATACAGACTACAATATATTTCGGATTATTAGTCCGAAATATATTGAGTCTGTATAAACCTCTTTGAGTTTTATTTCAATCATTGTAAAACTACACTACCTTTACTTTATTAATTTACCAATAATTTGCATGAGGGAGGTGAGGGAATGAGGAAACATTATTGCAAGTTTTATAATTTGGTACGCCTAGTGATATAGTTTTATAAAAAATTCTTTGTTACGAAAACTTAGAATCCCATTTCACAGAAATCAACAAGGTCATCAATTTCGATTTATTTTGAGAATCAGACATATAATTTATTTGTTTGAGACTCTAAGGCCCGGTTGTATGTCGCAAAGTAAATGCTTTTTACCACTAACCCAGGTAGATGGTAAATGGAGCCACTGGGATGGCCAATCAGATGACAGGCACATTCAAGTGGCCTACGTTTCGAAGGTTTGACTTTCATCAACAGTCTTTTTAAACAGAAATATATTATCTGTTGTTTCTCATAGGGTCAATTACCCGATTGGCTAAAGAAAAATCGTTTTGTTGTTATAGCAAGGTAGCCAGATAAACGATTCAAGCAGAAGACAACTTGTTCTCTTTATGAATCAACAACTCCACTACTCTCGACAAAACAAAATCTTTTCAATTAAATTATTACATTTAATTATATTTATTTATTTAGGACACTCTTTGATTTGTCCCATGATAAAGTGAATACTGTCACGAAACATTTTACGCCGTAATTAAATTAAACCAATCTGTTTTTTATTTTATTTTATATATTTCTTTAAATAATCAATCAATGACATTAAATGAAAAATAAATAATATTCTTCCTTTTTATATATCTCACCTTTATGAATATACATAGGTACCTACATATATTTTTAAAATATAATTAGCGAATATCACATTTTAATTTTGTTCCTTTCTAAATGCAAGCATCCCTTAATAATTGAATTAAATTTTAATAAAAGCTTTTTAAATTATCTGAACAAGAAACGAAAATTGAATTTTCTTCACTCCCTCTATCTCTCTGTCTCTTTCTCCTGTTGGAAATTCTATTATGACTGCTAATTCATTTACATTTCATACATTTGATTTCAATTTATTTTTCATTTTCTATTTTATTTTATTTCATTTTTTATGGCTTATTAAATGCAATAGAAATTTAATTAGGAGCATGACCGAAATATAATTTCTATTACCCTTATTTATTTAGAATAATTACAGTATTGGGATGGCATCTCCAGAAATAAACTTTTTGAAGTCTTCTAACTAGAAAATTATAAATCTGACTTAAAAACGAAATCGCGTTTTTTGCTCACCAGAACCCAAGAAATGCAACAAATCTAAAATTGGTTTGTCTGCCCGTATAAACGGTAATCAAAAATTATAAATCTTTGAGAAACGATAATGAATAGGTTATAGCGATTTCAACTTGATATAGGTACTCGGACCCATCTCGTACGTGTTGAGCATGCGTATTTCCCAGCCTAAATGTGAATTACCCATGCTTAGCACGCGCGAGTGCGGTGCGAGTGCTTTAAGAGGAATACGTCATTTTGTTGAAAAGTTTTTGTTTTGCCGATAGTGGCAGAGTTGGTGATTCATAAAGATAAACAAGGAAGTTGTCCTCTGCTTGATGTAAATAAACATACACACTTATATATCAAATATATATATATATTATTTATTTAATCGTATGTTTCCTATATTTGATTCAATCGTGATCCATCCAAGTGTCATGCGGGCTAAACGCAAAATGACGTTGGATTATAGCTAAATGGATCATATCTTTTTCATTGGTTATCCATCCAAGTGTCATGCGGGCTAATCGCAAAATGACGCTGGATTATAACTAAATGGATCATATCTTTTTCATTCTCTCTTGGTCCAGACTTCAGCAGACTCCAATAGCTTTAACTAGCAGTAGTCTCGCGATATATCTCTTGTTTAAAAAGCGCGATCAAAACATTTCTCGTTAATATGTTGATTATTCTTTAATATATTAATAAGAAAATGATAAATTTATTATTTATTTGTTTGAAACTATAATTTCAAAATTTTGGCCTTCATCATCAGTCTTTTTTAATTATAAATATTATTTTTCAGTATCGCGTGGATATTGAAAATTTTTGCTCTTATTCAGCCGAAAGCCAGTTTGAATTAAAAACCTAGACAAACTGAATAAATGGGGCTCTCAAAATTTAGTTAACTTTAATTCAAACAAGACTCAATGTTGTCTAATTTCTAGGCGCGAAAATAGAGATTTCCCTGATATTCACTTCGATTCGAATACCCTGAAATTGTGTGACAGCCTATCCATGTTGGGCGTCTCTGTCGCATCTGACCTGTCTTGAATGAACACATCTCCTCTGTGGCGAAATCTGCAGCAAGGAAGATTGGCTTCTTATTCAGGTCCTAGGCGATTTTACAAACCCCCACAACTTCTCACCATCTACAAGGCCCAAATCCGCCCCTGTCTCGAATACGGCTCTCATCTGTGGAGAGGAGCCTTCAAAATATTCTCTTGCTACCCTGGATGCAATTCAGAAACGAGCCGTCAGGCTAATTGACGATTCTACCCTCACCGACTCCTCGACTCGCTGGCTCATCGAAGAGATGTCTCTGCCCTTTCCCTTTTCTATAGATACTATCACGGCAGGTGTTCTGATGAGATAAAATCAATAATTCCCCCCAAAGCATGCTTTGCACGCAGCACACGTTTTGCCGACTCCCAACACTCTTTTGCGGTCAAATTGGAAAAGTGCCGGACCACTTCATTCGCGAATACATATATCCCCATGACTTCAAGGAACTGGAACTCTCTCCCAGCCTCTATCTTTCCCAGCACCTATGATCTTCAAACCTTCAAAACCAGGGTGCATAGACACCTACGTCTACACCCTCTCACTTAATCAACTTTCCCTTCTGGTAATGCAAGGGTCTTTCGAGATCCATAGGGGCTACATCTTTACTGGTGCACCCCTTCTTGCATTCGATTGCATTAAAAAAAAACAAAAAAAAACTGTATACGTCATTTTGTCATTACTTATTGGCTCGAAATATCATAGCAAAGCTCTGACCAACTCAGCCAACTGGAGGGACCCATGTACTTAGTTTTTTTAACTCTAACGATTTTGGTGATATCTTCAATATTTAGCAAGAATCTCATGTTCTTTTTTTGTCTATAATTTTTATAAAAATCTAATCTCCAAACATACTTACTTCGTTTTTCTAAGTTATTTATTTTCTCAAAAAAGATTTTTCTTTTTTTTAATTCAATTTTAGAATTTGTCCACATACATAATTATGTTCATTGTTGTGTTTTAGATATATTAAAATCGTAAGTTGAATAATACCTGAAAGCACTTTTGCTCTAGAAGATGTCTTCTAGTGATTAATATATCTAGCGATCTTAAAGTCATCTTAAAGACAATTAGAACTTTTTTCAATTTTCATTACTTATCTAAAATTACAGCTTTGTTATCTATAATTTATATAAAAAATCAAATTTTGATGAACGCTTATATGAATAAGTTTGAATGAACAAATTTAGAAATATAAAGGTCGAGTTCAGATCTCGATGCTTTTCCCAACTTTGATTTCAAAAACCATCAACACAAATTAAAATACTTTAATTTAAATTAATTTTATCATTACATGTAAATTTTTTATTTTAATATTGGTCTATTATAAAGTAGGTATATATACCTACACAAAACATTTAATTAATATTATTGCTAGCAAATAATCCTGGATAATTCACCTTTGATCTTACAGTAAATTGCTTGGTCTCCTCTTGTCAACGTCTTACTAAGCCATCATTCAAGTTTGGTGATAAATATACTTTTTCATTTCTTTCCAACTGCTCTTCAAGAACTTTTTTTGTTGAAAACCAATCAAACTTTGCTTTTATATTCCAAAAAAAATATTTGATGTTAAATTTTATTTCAAAAGAAGAAATAATATTGACAATGCAATTGATTCATTAAATATTGTCTTAATGAGACTTTATTTTCTAACCCTCGTCTTTAAAAATCTAAATTTAAATCTAATAATTTAAAAAATTCAATTAAAACAACAAATGAAAACTTTTTAAGACTCGATACGATGAGTGCAAATGGTAATTTTTTAGGGTTCATTAAAATTGTAAACCTTTAGAAGAGTCGATAGATTGTTCTTCTGTTTCTCTCTTTGTTCATCAGGGCATTTTCATTGTAGCTTAGAATTATTATTCGTCCATAAAAAGAATCAAAGAGGCTGTCGCGTGGATATTGAAAATGTTTTCTTCTTACTCAGCCTGTAAGCCAGTCAGAATACTGACCCCATGAAAAATAATATTTATAATTAAAAAAGACTGATGATGAGGGGTAAGCCTTCGAAACTATAGTCTCAAACAAATAAATAATATATATTTGATATATATTTGTCTATGTTTATTTACATCAAGCAGAGGACAACCTCTTTGTACCTCTTTATGAATCAACAACTCTGCTACTCTCGGTAAAATAAAAACTTTCAATTATTATTTGTAGTTGAAAGGAACAAGTGGACCTGTTTGTATACTTTGTATCATAATGGGATATGAGGTATCCCTTCAAGGATCTCATTAAAAAGAATTTCTAAGCACGAATAATGAAAATAACTAAAAATTAAAAATTATCGTGTAGACCCATATATAATATTAAAACGTCCAACAACCGAAGTCTTTCTAGCGTACCAAATGATATATTTAAATGAAGTTTTTCCTAGTACTTGGAGGGCTTAGTTTCGAGCCCTCCTTTTGAACCTTCATTTTAATGAATGCTCTAATCAATACTAGCTACTTGACTTTTAATGAAATAAGCTCTTGAAGAGTAGACTTAACACTTCATCATTCACAGGCGCATAAACGAGAAAAAGAAAGAGACAGAGTGCGAGCAGGAATCCTTAATATTCACTAGCAAAAAACTTTTCTAATAAGACTAGGATTAAGTTTTTTCCTTTTTATAATCCTACCAGCGTAAGAGAAAATTTATGTCCACTGACACACTTGCTTCTTTTAATATATAATTCACCTGCTTAAAATTTAATATTATGCCCGATGCCAACTCTAGTGAAGTGCTTACAATGCACAACATTGACTCGTATGGGCTAGAGGAGGGGTGAAGAACATACGATCTTCCCGGCCTTATTTATCTTAATACTATCGTTCATTTTTTCCAAAATTCTTTAAATTTTAAAACTTTAATTGAATGTAATGGAAGGCAGCCCAGGGGTAGTGAGGAAAGAAAAAATTAACACATATCAAATAAGGTGTAATTTATTGGAATTCTTCCTACATTCCTTTCAAACCAATGTTTCATAGGATTCTTCCCTCCTTCTTCAGGGTTTTTATTTGTTTCCTTCAGTGACCCCTTGAAACCCTGTAGAAGGTGGGAAGAATCCTCCGAAACGTCGGTTTGAAAGAAAAATAGGAAGGATTCCAATAAATTAGCATAGAAAAACTATTTTTTCCTTCCTTTTCTTAATTATCTAAAAGGAAGAAAAAAATTTGTTGTTTTCTTAATTATCTAAAAGGAAAAAAAATGTTTTTCTATGCTTCTGCTAAGGAAGAAAAAAGTTTTAAACACTGCTGTGGAGAGAGGAAAGAAGCATTTTATTTGTTTCCTTCATTGACCCCTTGAAACCCTGAAGAAGGAGGGGAGAATCCTCCGAAACGTCTGTTTGAAAGGGAAGGAGGAAAGATTCCAATAAATTACTCCTTATTTGGATATGTGTTAATTTTTTCTTTCCTCACTACCCCTGGCCTGCCTTCCATTACTTAAAAGTTCTACCAGTCCGTCTCTCTCCAGAAAAAATTTCGTTGCAAAGAAAAATTTATTTTCTACCTTAGGTATAGCTTCTCTATTTTGAAATAAAAGCGACTTTTTTAAATAAGTTTTTTTTAATATATTTCTATATTTTTTGCATCTGTTTAAAACGCACTTTAAACAATTTCTTTGAAACTACATTTTTCTAAAACTATTTGACTGTTTGGAGAAGCATAATTCTCTTTGGAATTCATTTATGTACCTACCTCTTAAACTACTCTAGTGCAATTGAAGTAAATGGACTTGGTGATTAGAGTGCACGGAAAGTTCCCTCATCAAACCTCTCTTCTATCTCAAGAGTTTTATTTTATTTCATTTTCTAAAATACTCGAAGCCCTCCATTTCATTTGTTTATGTTTGCCAGCTGGCTCTAAACTTCTTCTTTAGTTGTGCAAATTTTAATGTTGGCATTGAGTGTAATTGCTTTGACTTTTGTTATTAAATACTAAAATTTGCTTGAAATTAAACAAAACAACAATTTGCAATATATAACTTTCAACAACGTTATTCAAACTTTTCACTCTCACAATCCTTTATGGTATATTTATTGAATAAAATTCCACAACCACCAGAATGGAAATCTGTGTATTTCAGAATAATCTAAATCAAGTAAGATTTTTAAACAAAAAAAAGAGAGAAGATAAATGATAAAAGCAAAAGTCAAACTTTTTAGATGTGAACATTGAAAACTATGGGCGGGCCCGATATAACATATTATACAGAAGTTATATTAATAATACTTTATTATATGGCATTAATATTTAATATAGTGAATATGGTATTTTTGAATTAATTCTGTACTAGGTAAAGAAAGTTAGAGGGAAGATTGCTTTGAAGAAATATGAATCGGATTATTTTTTCGATAAGACAAATGACATTTAGGTAGTTCGTTGGATAGACAATAACAAAGTCACCATCGCAACGAATTATGACAACTTTGATTGAAAAGTTTTTGTTTTGCCGAGAGTAGCAGAGTTGTTGATTCACAAAGAGAAACAAAGAGGTTGTCCTCTGCTTGATGCAAATAAACATACACACATATATTATATATCGAAATTATATATCGGTATATATATTATTTATTTGTTTGAGAATTTTTTTTTAACTGGCTCCCAGCTAAGTAAAGATCGAAAATTTTCAATACTGACCCCATGAAAAATAATTAATATAATTAAAAAATACTGATGATGAAGACCAAGTCTTCGAAACTATAGTCTCAAACAAATAAATAATATATATAGAGATATAAAATTTCGATATATATGTGTGTTTGTTTATTTGCATCAAGCAGAGGACAACCTCTTTGTTTCTCTTTGTGAATCAACAACTCTGCTACTCTTGCCAAAACAAAATCTTTTCAATTAAAGTTGTCATAATTGGTTGCGATGGTGACTTTGGTATTGTCCATCCAACGAACTACCTAAATGTCATTTGTCTTATCGAAAAAATAATCCGATTCATATTTCTTCAAAGCAATCTTCCCTCTAACTTTCTTGTCTGTATTCAATGTGGCAGTCGCCAAATTGCATGTATCGTTCGTTGAGTATTTTGAATAATGGTCGCACTTTTGCAAATTTATCAGCTAATTCTAACGTGTCATTGATTGCTATATGAAAATTTGATTTCAATCGCACGAAGGTATTCCGTGGCATTCCATGGCAATTCTCGATAATATCCAATATTTTCTGATTTATTAAATATTTTCGGACATACATTTTTGTTTTATATACACTTTTATACAAAAATCAATGTATTTCCCACTTCTTTCAATGAAATAATTATGAAAAATCTTAGTGCCCAGCGTGTGGTCAACCACACGCCATTTTTCGCCGACGCCTGACTGAAGATATTGTTACCTGAGGTGCCGGCAAACATTACCAAAATTATATTTGGACTTTTGTCAATACACACAATAAAAAATTATTTTATTTTATATATATATATATATATATATATATATATATATATATATATATAAATTAAAAAAAAGGCTTTTTTTGGACTTTTTTTACTACATGTCCAGATAAAACTGTGCCCAGGTGAGATTAACCCAAAACATATTTTTGAATTGCCAAGATACTGAACTTGATTTTAAATCCAAAAATAATTTAAATAACTTTATTTATATACATTTAATGGTCGGTCAAAGTTAGCCGTGTGGTATACCACACGCTGGACATTAATGGGTTAAGCCAAAGTATAAAATTATTTCAGTAATAATTTAATGCACAATAATTAAGTACCATTCCGCTGTTAGTATACTTGTTTCCAACCATAATAACCAAACATTTATCAACTAAAATAAAAAATATTGAATACAATGGCATTTGCAGAGACATCAAATAGATTGTTTCAATTTATTGATTGTATATTTTAACAAATTAGAATTCAAATGGACTAGACAAGAGATAAAACATAATTGAATGATGAACAAACTGTGCAATTCGAATGGTAATTTATTGAAATACGAGTTATTCATAAAAACAAATAAACAATAAAATAAAATTCATTAACATTTGTTTTCATAAATTACATAAGAAGTAGTTAGAAGAGTTAGAAAACAAATTACATTTTACATTTTTTTCCCAAAATTATAAATTCACATTATCTTTTAGGATTCTTATAATGATTATAATTTATTAAGATACCTGAATCAAAAGAACTACCTGCGATATTTTATTTTCATTTAATGAAATAATTTAACCCCTTTTAACTCAATTAATTAGTTAAATAATAAAATAGTTTTATTTTAAAATTGTCATCTTTATATTAAATGCTACTTAATTTCTACTAAATTAAAGTCCATATTTATTTATCAAGTCACTTAAAAAAAATGTCAGGAAATATAAATTCCTTCCTTTCACGTACATTTATGTAAAATTGTATAAAGATAGCCTTGCCGGACGATCGGAGTAGTATAATTGAATGTATTATATATTAAAATAAAATAATTATCTTATCTTATTATATTAAACGAGCAAATCCTGTATATACTAATATATCCAATCGGGTTCTCGAAAACGGCTCTAACGATTTAGATGAAATTCACGGGTTAGGAGGCTTTTGTGTTGGCGATTCGATCTGTCATAGTCTCATCTTCAGCTAAGTTGTTTTTGATGGGTTTTTTTGTTAATTGAAATAATTATTCACATGTGGGAGTCTCGATAAAAATGTATATTTACATTTTTATTCAATTTCCTTTTAATTATTAATTGGTTTTTTAATTTTATATCCCACAATAAGATAATTACAAATATTATTATATATATATTAAAAGAGAGACAATTTAATTGATTAAAATTCGAGTTTTAAATCCCACAAATATATTAGAATTTGGCAATTTAATTGATGAACTCAAAAATTGTTATTTAATTAAAAAAAATTATACGTTATTTATTTATATACCTATACATATTTTCACATAAACTGTGGGCCACTACAAGTCTAGAAATGCAAAAACTGGGTGAGGGGTGGGGGTGGATGTGGAGGTGACGGTGGGGGTAGATGTGGGGGATGCAGTGGTAAAGGGGTACGGGGGGCGAGGGAAGTGGTTTGGGGGCGGGATTGAAGGGTGTAGGTGGGGTGGGGTGGTGGGGGTCCGGGGGCGAGGAGGGGGGTTCAGGGATTAATATATAGCTTTTAACTGAAGCAAAAAGTTACCGAGCATCGCTCGGTGGCCAGGTACTTAATTAATAAATGCTATTAGTGTAGCGAGATTTTCATTAAAAACAGTTTCTTATACAGCTTAAAGATTGATTTTTTAAATATTCAAGATCAATAATGTTCTTGAATACATTTAATATGTTCGCATTTTAGAAATGAGATTTGATTGATTTTATTTAAGAATTACTTAAATAAAAAATGAATTCAAAAGCACAGAGGAGAAAAAAAGAAAAAAATTAAATTAATCGATTTTAATTTCATTTCGAGATCAGAAAGACGTAATTCAATATCGAATTAAATTCTCAGTATATTGAATTTTTAAACATTTCAATTTAAAATATAATATTTTCTCTTGAGAGAAAACTTCGATGGCAATATTAGGGGGAAGTTTTTTAAGCTCATTAGACTATTCAGATTCAAATTTAAAAAAAAATGTATTTTCGTGTATTCATTATTTTGGATTTTTAAGGGTGTTTTAATTATTATTAGCACCAAGATAATTGTATTTTAGAACGTATTTAGATACCATGTATCTACTACCTATTTATCTAAATGAACTCTATCCTATCCCAATACGCTCATTAATTTAAAAACGCCAGTCTCCTATTGCTGATAAGCCGATCGGGGAATCCCAGACCGATCCTTTTCTCCCAATCCAAGAGGAATGGCTGCGGATTAAATGGATTTTAAAGATCATTAATTAAGAGCATCTCAGAGTTCGACTTTATTCTTGACAGGATTGGCAATCAAAATTCGACTTTCAGCAAATCAAATTCAACTTTTTGGAAATCATGTATTTGTACAAATGTTTTTTTCATTTCTTTTTTTTTTCTAACTTATATATGTATTAAAAATCAGATCAAATGTAAATTTATTAATAAGGAATTCAAACTAGATGTAAAATGCTTATTCAATAGGGATTAGTGATTATCAAATCATTACATATATCTAATATTGATTTTATAATTAAATATTCTATTATAAAATTTATTTATGGATTTGTATTGCCGTTTCCCATTATTACAGGGTTGTGTTTAAACAGGCCTAATTGGATTAACTGACGGACAAATTAATAACAGTAACAGATGTTGTAACAATATTAAAAGCATTTAGATTTTTACTTTAATTTTGATTTTTAAAGTTTTATTTTTGAGCGCTAAAAAAAATGTGTGTGTCAGCTCCGACGCACGACTGGAGTTTACTCATTCAGATCGACTGTCTAAATAGGCACAAAAAAGGCTTACTAGTCTAAGAAAAAGATTAATACCATATCAAATGATAAATAAACGAATCAGTGAAAATACCTAAATAAAATTTCAAATATTAATTAAATCAATAGCGCCGTCGTTATTAATTACTGTGACTAGAGGCTTATGGTAACTGAAATAAGACACATGAACGTTGGTAGATATGTGGTTCACAAATCTTACCCACAAATCAATACCCACGAATTATAAATAAAATCTATAATATAAATGTTATATAAATTTTAAATAAATATTATAATTAAATTTAAAATAAGAATTATATATAATATAATATATATAATATAATATGTATGATATATCTAAAATAATAACAATAAAGTATAAATATAACATAAGTATATAATATAAAAAATGAATAGTTATAGTGATTGTCTAATTATCTAAGTTTAACCATAATACGTTAGAGAAAGACGTATCAAATTATAGGGTTGAATTGTATATGATATATATAAATAAAATCATCATTTAATTTTTGAGATTAATTAAATGAAAATTTCTAAATGTCAAGTAATAAAGTTTCAAATGTTTTAAAAAATAAATAAGCACTCGACAGGGATGGAACCTGTCATGTTGCATTTATATATATATATATAATAATAATAATATTTTTTCGATTAATTTTTCAATGTCAATTTTAAAATCCGCGCCTAAAAAATGTTTGAATGATGTTGCCCTTTTTCACCACCAGAAGAGTGTGCGTACGAAAAACGTAACGCTGTCATTCGTTGACTGAATTTTACTACCCATAATTTTCCATACCGGGCTCCTTATATGCAAATCGATTCTTACGGAGTAAACTCCAAAAATTATTTCAGAAATTGAAATACGATATTCTAGACCAGTAATCCTCAAACTTTTTGGCCTGTGGGCCCCTTTTGCACTCTAAAATTTTAAAGGACTCTCTAAAGAATGGGTAGTAGGTATGTGTAGAAAAACTTCCCGGAGTGGGGATTAATCAATAACCCGGATGTCTCCCTTAGATTCTATTTACGAAGGGACGGCAGCCCTTCTGGTATGTAAGCACAATTATCTATTGCATCTCAAATTAAGCAGAGAACAATCATTTTTATTTTGTATAAGGAAGTTGACACTTTACACTTACTATCAAAAATTTGAGACAGAACGGCCTTTATTTTTCCCCGCCTCAAAGCGAAAACTTTTGTGAGTGGGCTGTCCGTGTGCCAAGTCGGCGAGACACGCACACATATGTAAAAGCCGTGTCTGTGTATACGCCTCAAGTAAAAGAAACACTTGGCAACGTCACAGTAGAGCGCATGCACAATTTTTTTTTTAATGCAAATGAATGCAAAAAGGGGCGCACCAGTAAAGATGCAGCCCCTATGGATCTCGAAAAACCCTTGCATTACCGAAGAGAAGGGAAAGTTGATTAAGTGAGAAGGTGGAGACGTAGGTGTTTATGCACTCGGGTTTTGAAGGTTTGAAGATTCATTAATAAAGGGAATTTGTAGAGGAAATAAAAAGATGATAAGAAAAGTAAAGTAAAGAGATCGGAAAAACAATTAAGGCTCTCAAACTTGGATATATTTCTCAATATATTCAATATCAGTGAGCCCTTAATGAAATTGGACAGTGGTTTTACCCGGGCGATTAAAAGGGTTTAATCTACCACTTGATTTGGTGTTAGTAGGGAGAAAATTATGTGTTATTTACTTAGCTACTAGAGTTGATAATATATATATTATAAATTATGAGATTATGTTAATATTTAAAATAATTGATATATTTGAATATAAATAAGCTAGCATATTTATTCGTAGTTATTTATTTTATGTTATTCCAGAGTTGTATTCCTCTACACCAGGGCTTCTTAAACTTTTTTATATAGCGACCCCCTTCAAGCTTAGGAAATTTTAAACGACCCCCTCCTCCATATAATGAAATATATATTAACCGTAGATGTAGATGTAATATCGCACTATTTTACAATGTAAATAAAATAAGGATTAAAGAATACGTACCCATTCATTTCACATATATATAATTGGAAACGTTGACGGGATATCGGTCGTAATAAAACACAATAAATAGAATGACATAAAACTATATATATATTTATTCAATAGAAAAAATAAACTTTTGTAACAATTTTTTTATAAGAAAACATAAAACTATATCTATATATTCAATAGAAAAAATAAACTTTTGTAACAATTTTTTTAATAAAAACATATTATTAACATCAAACAATATTAATGTGACGGATGTGATTGTTTATTTTTACACAAATAATTAAATCTAGGCTCAATTTGAGTTAGTGCAGATCGTAATAAATTTTCAACGTTTATTAAAGTTGAACGGTATTTTGATTTTATGTAAGTTAATGTGGAAAAGGCTGATTCACATAAATATGTTGTACAAAATGGCAGTAATTTGTTCATTGCCATTTCCGATAGTAGGGGATATTCTGATTTGATTTCTATCCAAAATTCATGCACAGGCACTTGAGAAAATCTGAGTCGCAAGGTAGTATCACTTGTTAATTCGGCAAATTCTTCTTGTGCTTTTAAGTTTAAAAAATTAATTTCTTCCATTTCAATTGAAAATGGATTGCAAATCCATTGTTGTGTATCGATATCATTGGGAAAATACCTATGCATGTAAACTTCCATATCCTTCAAATGATTAACTATAATTTTTGTTATAGGAGTATCTTTTTTTGAAATATTGTTACTAATTATATACTCGTCAGTAAATGGAAACATTTCGAGCGATCCACTTTCCACTCTGTTCTTCCATATAAGAATTTTTTTAACAAAGGCCTCAAGTTTATTTTTTAACATAAACATATTAACGCAGACTCCCTGCATTGATAAATTCATATCATTGATTTTATCAAAAATATCTGCCAAATAGCATAGCTTGAGAAGCCATAAATTATCGTGAAAATAATCGGCCAAATTAGAATTTTGCTCTGTTAGAAATATAAGAACTTCATCTTTTAAAGTTAATAATCGTTTCAAACTTCGACCTCTTGATAGCCACCTAACTTCAGCATGTAGCAATAAACTTGTATAATCCGAATCCATATCAATGCACAAATTTTTAAACAATCGACTATTAAGTGCTCGACTTTTAATAAAGTTAATGATTTTGACTGCATCAAAAAACACAGTGTTTAATTCTGGTGCAATTTTTTTAACAACAAGTGCCTCTCGGTGAATCATACAATGTGTAAATGTAATATGATCATTTCCAGCTTTAACAAATGCTGTAAAACCAAGATCTTGTCCGGTCATTGCTGCAGCACCGTCCGTGCACACACCAACACAATTTTTCCAATTTAATCCTTCTTTTTCAAAAAACTCATTTACTTTTTTATATATATCTTTTCCACGAGTATGACCTTCCAGAGGACGACAAAACAGTATATCTTCATGAATGCTTCCCTCATAAATATATCTTACAAAAAGTAACAACTGTGCCATTTTTGAAATGTCTGTCGACTCGTCCAGTTGTATTGCAAACTTTGAGCTGTCTTTAAGCCTCATAAGAAGCTGTTGAAATTGATCATTGCTAATGTCTGAAATTCTTTTGGACACAGTGTCATTTGATAATGGAATTTTACTAATTTCAGCAGCATACTGTTTTCCATGAACAATTTCAGACATTCTTATAGCTGCAGGTAGTAAAAGTTGCTCTCCAATAGTAAAAGGCTTTTTCGTTTTTGCTATCAAATACGAAACTTCATACGATGCCAATAGATATTTATCATTCAAAGTAACATACTTCTCCAAAGTGTTCTTTTCTTTATTTGATGTTTGCAAAAGACGCTCAAAATATTCTATTGGCTTTTTTGATAACGTTGCATGTTTAGTATTCAAATGTCGTTGCAGTTTTGACGGTTTCATGCTTTCTGCAGCCAAAACTTCTTTGCAAATTAAGCACACTGGTTGTTCTTCATTGTTGTGAGAAGAGCATGTGAAGCCATACTGCAAATATGATTCGTCATATTTTCTTTTTTTGTTTTGCTAGAAGTCGGATTTGAAGCACTGCAACTTGGTTGTGACGGCGTGGCAGACTTATTAGTTGGAATTTTAATTAGCCATTTATCCATGATGGTTAAATAATAATAAATAATTAAACAAAATGTAGTTGAACTTTAACGTAATAATTAAAAACACCAACTGAAAATTACACAGTAAATACACACATGTCACTACGAAGACAAAGCTGAGTCCAAACTGAAGTACAAACAGAAAAATAACTACACTCGAATCTTTACCAGTGCAATGACAACAAATTACGATCAGATCAACCCCGACGCGCCGGCGTGTTCAAAGTGTGCAGCGCACAAAGGCATCGTATCACAAAGACGCCGAAAAAGAAGCTGGCGGCCAGACATCAATGTCGAACGTTCAGTTGAAAATCGAGGAGCGCGTTGTATTTATTATTTTAAATGCTACTTCCATATTTTCATTTATAGGCCCTACATAACAGTTTTGCATTGCCACTTTTTTCAAAAAATAGTTATAATAAAACTACAATAGTATTTTGTATGATTTTTATTTGTATTTATATTTGTACGTAGTGTGTATACTAATTTTAAAATTTTATTTATAATGATTAAAAAGTATCAGATCTTTGCGACCCCCTTTCAGTAGTCTCGCGACCCCCCTGGGGGTCGCGACCCACAGTTTAAGAAGCCCTGCTCTATACTCTTAATGAACGTAGGAAAAAAGTCATTTGATTGTATATTTCGTGATCTTTTAACAGTATGCGATGTTACCAAGTTTCAACAGTGAAATTGAGGTGTTTTCTTAACTTTATTAATTTTTATCGAGGAATCAGCGCACGAATCCCTTTGAATTTTTCTACACAGTTCCGTCAATACTTAAGACAAAGTACCTAAAATTTCAAAGCATTTTCATTGTCATTAAATATAATTTTTTTATAATTCGTTCACAATAAATCGAAATATAGTAATATCCCATAAGGATATGTGTTAAATTATAAATTGAATATATCCGGAGAGAGCGCTCAGAATTTCATGAAATTTGCAAGGATTTTTTCATAAATATTTAAAAATTTCTAAAGTTTAAAAAAATCTGATTGTAATCGTTTAGGGGGTCATCTCCCTTAACTTGATATATTAATCAAAATAGACAAGACAAAAAAAAATTATAAAATTTTCCCTAGAAAATTGAAATATGATTCTATAATTTACCATATATGATCGTGTAACAATACACATGTCTAAGAAATTTCATCCCCTTTAATAATATTTTATATTATACAAGTTGAATATGAAGGGTAGAAAGTCTTTTTTTAAACCCAAAGATATTTTATTTTATTATTAATAAAAACAACCAAACTATCTATAAGAAAAAGGAAACAATAAGCGATTTTATGTTTTCAAACAAAATTACATAGTAGACTGGATGATTGCCCTCTCAAAAAATGAAGCAGAAGATTCTTGAGCTTTATAGGTTTTTATTTTTGTTTCAAGAATATTTTCTACCCTTTTTATTGGGGTACTTTATAATCCAATTTTATTTGTACTCGGATTGAAAATCTGTTCCGTTAATTTAAATTTATTTGATGATAAATATAATATTCTAGTTAAATTAAACATTGATAGTCCTATTAAATTAAGAAGGTTATTTGGCTGTAACGACAATATATAATATATAAGTATTATCGCTAGAATTCTCTGTAATGGAAAGCTCTCCAAATACTATAACCATAAATCTATTCCAATGAAAGCTAAACAATGGAAAATTATTATCTGTGTATATTCAATAGGGGTTATAACCCTAGAATAAATTAACATATTGGCCAACTTCTGCCTCTATAGATAATATATTTCTTATGTAAGTAATTGCAATTCTAATAAATACATTGAGTCTAAATATTCTTGTATGTTTAGTACACCTCTCATGATTTTCACTTACCCTTAATATAGCAAATCATTCCACAAAAAATTAAAAGTAATATTATAAGTTAATTAAAATTTCAAATCAGCTCTGGGGAACTTTTAAAGAAGTAAAATTTATAAATTTTACTAGTCCGGATCATAATTTATCAAAATTTTTAACACACTTTTGTGGGTTAATCTATTATTATATTAAATAGAACAAATGCATTCACGAATTCGTTTATCCCTAGGATTTCAAGAGATTGGGACATCCTTCCTGTTTCCGCTTTTATTATAACTTCAAGTCACTTTCGACTAGAATATGAGAGAGCATGAGTAAAAGTGAAATCGTGATCAGGTGATTGGTGCTGAACTCATAATGAGACTAAAAAATTTAAAGATCCAGAGATGGGCAAAAATCTGTTTGATAAAACAACTGAGATGGTTGAAATAAAAAACCCATGAAGGGGTAAAAAGGATGAAATTGTCTTGTTCAAAGCAGCCTTGATAAGGACGGATCCGGTAATCAAATTAAGAAAAAGGCTAAAAAGAAATTGAGAAAACACGGAATCAAATGAAAGATTTTATTTACTGCTATAAAACGACAAAAAAAACCGGAACCATATAATTATCATAAAAATTGTGACTATATGGATGTTTAGGGAAACCTGGAAGAGACTGAGAATGGGAAATAATATTTGAGACGAAAGATATCTCTTGAATGAATGAATCTGTATCTAGACAGAAAGAAAAAAGAATTTCTCCCATTTTCAAACAGTTCTAAACAGGAAAAGCAATCAGCGGTCATTGGACAATAAATAATATGTAATTTACATTGTATAAAATATTCCCTTGGCCTTCACGATCCAAAGTTCAACCTGGTATGATTATGCATAAGGTGACTAACCCATTTTCGTACTGGACTGTTCTTTTTTCTAGCATTCTGCTTTCATTACGCCACAATGCCTAGTGCCAAAATTCGTTTACATAATTACCGACCAGAAATCACTTCTTCCGATAAATACAAAAAAAATCTTAAATAATACAAATAGTAAATAGGTATTATATTTTGCGAAAAGGTTTTTACTTGGAATGTTACGGAAGTGGGTTTACTGGAACCGGACTCAGAAACGGAGATTTTTAATTCGATTTATTGGAGTCGGAGTCGGAGTAGAAGAGAGATGTATTTAACTAACTGTTAAGGGCAGGCCTAATATGAAATAATAGAAATATAATTCAGTAAACAGACTCTTTACTCAGTCAAATATAAATAATAATACACATACGGAAGTAATATGAAACAATAGAAAAATATGCTGGTGTGAGGGGATTCCCCGGCCGACAAGTCAAAACATGTAAGTGTGCGCTCTGGCTGACCACGGTCGAATCATTCGATCTTCGTTATAACCTCCGATTTAAAATTATCGGAGCCGAAGTCGGAGTCGGCGGTGTAAAACCAATCGGAAGTTCCGACCTTTCGGAGTCAGAATCGAAGATCCGTAACATACCTACTTTTACTTTTTACTTTACTTTTACTATTTGAAAATGCTTAGATATATTTAAATAGATCAAAAATTTGAATAGTACAAATCAAATTAAATAAAAAAAAAAAAAAAAATAATAACTTTGATTAAATAGTCCAGGTAAACTATGTGAAAAAATGGCATAAAAAAGAAATAATTCCCTGTAAAGATTTTATTGCTGGAATACCTTTATTGGTACTCAAATATTACTACCCTAAGTTTTCCCCCAAATCTGTGTTGTGGAAATTTTTCTACGCGCCTCAAAATGAGAAAATTTCGGAATTGTTTCAGTTTTTCTTGAACAACTCTAAAACGGCTAATCAAATCAAAAAGATATATATTAGATAAATTAAAGCTCTTTAAATTAGACGTAAAATTATAACAATTTCATCTATTTAGGTTGAGTAGAGCTGGTACTAACGCCTGTCAAAAAACAGCCCCCGGGATCATTTTTGAATATCCCTAAAACTAGTACTTTTTTCCATTTTTCCCCATTTTGACCATGAAGGAGCATGTTTTCGACAAAGACGACTATAAACATTTTTAAACTAGATGACATTTGCTACAATTTAAATAAAGTTTCATTCTAATTGTGTAATGGTAACATGAGGTTGAAGTTTTTCAAAAGTGATCCCGGGGGTTGTTTTTTGACAGGCGCTAGTACAAGTTCTACTGAACCTAAATAGATGAAATTGTTATCATTTTACGCGTAATTAAAAAAGCTTTAATTTATCTAAAAAATATCTTTTTGATTTGATGAGCCGTTTTAGAGTTGTTCAAGAAAAACTGAAAAAACTCCGATATTTTCGTATTTTGAGGAGCCTAGAAATATTTCCACAACACAGATTTGGGGGGAAACTTAGGGTAGTAATTTTGGAGTACCAATAAAGGTATTCCATCAATAAAATCTCTACTGGGAATTATTTCCTGTTAAAATCGTAATTTGCCTGGATTAAAAAACAAATTTGTTTTTTTATTTTAATAAATAAATAGGGAAAAAATGAAAAAAAAATATGTGGCACACATGTAATTAATTATGTATATCTTGTATATGGTATATACATTTAAAATAAAGTAAAAATGAAGTAAAACTGTATCCGAAACCCAAAAAAAGGAAAGAAATGAATAAATAAATAAAAAGTATCTTAATTTAAATTCTGTGTACCCTGTTAAATTTATAAACAGTGTATGCAGGACGTTAACTAGATCAAGTTCTCACGGTGAATGCTACTCTTGGCTAAAGTAATATTAAAACAAGAAAAAAGTTTTTTATTCTCTATCTAGAATGTTCTTTCCGCCTCTGGAAAGCTCTATGTAATTAGTAATTACCATGCCCCTTGTGTGTTCAATTTGTTTCCCATTGGTTGGCCAGCTGTGTCCCTCTGTTGCCTAACTTATAGGCGTTTCACTTTAATATCACTCCTATCTTTAGTTCGTTTCCCTTTAATTTTATTTTTATTTTTTGAAAATATATATATCTAAGTAGCGATTTTTCATACTTCGACTGTTTAAATATTATTAAAGAAAATAGAAAGCTAATCCGTTGGTTGACATTTGTTTTGATGGATTGATTTCAGCAGCTAAGCAGCTCCTCGGCTACGGCATTCCCAAGGAGCCAAACATTCCGATAAGCGCTCTCCTGTCAGAAACCGCCATCAATAAAAGTAAGAACTAATTTATTATTATGATTAATATTGCAAGAGCATTCTTCGCTTTATATATATAATCGTATATCTGTTGTGATTTTCTCATTCGAGATTAATACTTTAAAAATCAGCAACATGAGTAAGCTGGTTCCCTTCAAAAGTGAAACATGACCCTATTACTGTAGTAGAAACATTATTGCCTACAATCTCTCCTTTCAGTTTATCAGAGCATTGTGGTACCGCGACATTTCATCCCCCGACAAAATATCCCCGACAAAACATCCCCCGACAAAATATCCCAAGGACAAAATATCCCAAGGACAAAATATCCCCGGACAAAATATCCCCGACAAAATATCCTTGCTGAAGACATAGAGGAATCGAGTTAAAATCATAAATAGCTATTGATTCTCATCTAGTACTTGAAAAATAACCATTCTATATTGGATTTTTGACGTTTCGGTTTTTATTGGTAACCATTGCTGAAGACATAGAGGAATCGAGTTAAAATCAAAAATAGCGATTGATTCTCATCTAGTACTCGAGGAATAACCATTCTATATTGGATTTTTGACGTTTCGGTTTTTATTGGTAACCATTGTTGAAGACATATAGGAATCGAGTTAAAATCAAAAATAGCGATTGATTCTCATCTAGTACTTGAGGAATAACCATTCTATATTGGATTTTTGACGTTTCGGTTTTTATTGGTAACCATTGCTGAAGACATAGAGGAATCGAATTAAAATCAAAAATAGCGATTGATTCTCATCTAGTACTTGAGAAATAACCATTCTTTATTGGATTTTTGACGTTTCGGTTTTTATTGGTAACCATTGCTGAAGACATAGAGGAATCGAGTTAAAATCAAAAATAGCGATCGATTCTTGTCTAATACTAGAGGAATAACCTTATTGCATTCCATTTTTGATGTTTTGACTATTAATGGCAACCTCTACTGAAAACGTGGAGGAATCGACTTAAAATCAAAAAGACTAAATTCTTTTATGACAAACAACTCAAACTTGAGTTGGTTACCAAAAAAGAATTTAGTCTTTTTGATTTTAAGTCGATTCCTCCATGTTTCCATTAGAGGTTGCCATTAATAGTCAAAACATCAAAAATGGAAGGCAATAAGGTTATTTCTCTAGTATTAGATAAGAATCGATCGTTATTTTTGATTTTAAGCCGATACCTCAATGTCTTCAGCAATGGTTACCAATAATAATCGAAGCGTCAAAAATCTAATGTAAAATTGTTATTCCTCGACTATTAAATAAGAATCAATCGCTATTTTTGAATTTAAGTCAACATGGACTGTGTGTTGATTAGAAAAAAATGGAGCCTGAAACACACCAAGCCCGACGATTGGCTGTTCGGTTTTCAATGTGTGTTTGATTAGGAAAAAATGGGAGCCCGAAACACACCCCTCCCGGACTAAACTTTCGGAGGTTCGGTTAATATATGTTCAGTTCGGCTCGGTTGTGTTCGTATAGCTCCTTTTCGGGCTGGCATTTAGACTGTTCGGGTGGCTGACGCCATATATATTAACCGAACCGGAGTCGATTTGCATTACTCATAAGATTTCCGCGGGGAAAGGTTATTTTGTCATGAGATATTTTGTCGGGGGATATTTTGTCGGGGGATATTTTGTCGGGGGATATTTTGTCCGGGGATATTTTGTCCGGGGATATTTTGTCCGGGGATGTTTTGTCGGGCGATGTTTTGTCGGGGGATGAAATGTCGCGGAATCGAGCATTGTAGCTTGTAAAGAAAATACTATATAAATTTGAAATTTACAAGTTATATCTAATAATTTTTACTAAAGTCAAAAATTGTATCAAAATTTTAATTAAATGTTTATTTTGAGGATAGTCGAATTTTGAGTAGGGTCGAAAATGAACTAATATTGGAGTACTTTTTGGAGACGGACTGATAAGTGAAAATGAGTATATAGTGATGAGGCAGTCCAAAAAAAGTAAATAATTTATACTAACTTTTTATTCATAAACCGACGTTTCTTAGGCTGTTCCCTCCTTCTTCAGGGTTTTGAAAAGTCAATGAAGGAAATCCAATGCGACATTCCCCTCTGCCTCCTCTTTCAGTGGCAGTTACAATAATATATTGTATTTCATTCTCAGCAGAATTATAATGTACTTTCCATCCCTGACTTTTCAAAACCCTGAAGAAGGATGGAATAGCCTCCGAAAAGTCGGTTTATGAATAAAAAGATAGTATAAATTATCTTCTTTTTTGGACTGCCTCATCAATATTCACTCAATGAACAAATATTTTTTATCATGAGTTTTTAGGAATCTTTGTATTGTTTATCATATTCAATATTATTTAAATTAACTTTCAAATATCAATATTTATATACTTTTATAAATTAAAATTTTTCTCATATTTTATATTCAATATTTCTCCCAATTTTTCAACGAGTATTTTTAATACTAAATATTTATAAGATTTCATATTCCCGATAGAAATAGCCTTTAATTTCTAAGAAAAGAAGTTTTCATCTGTTAGATCCGAAATGGATTACTTTTAATTATATGTCAGATGGGTTGTTTCCCGTAGGAAGGTAAAAACAACCCATCTTACATATAATTAAAAATAATCCCTTCCATCTCGGATCTAATAATGACAATCTCTTGGGATTTTCCTAGACTAAATCGCACATCCAATGCAATAAGGCCCTCGAAATTTTTGAAAATTGAGTTAGGTGTAGAATAATGTTACGGGGTTTCAAGTAAGTTGACTGCAGAAAGGCTATATACTTATTTTTAAAAATAGCCCATAGGGAGCATATAATGTCCTTAGGTTTCTTAAGAAATCCATTGTTATAATCATATTCACAACACTGTTGTTTAAAACATACCTTTTTTGACATGTGGCTTTACTGCATTAGATGTGCGAAATATTTTTTAATTATCCCCCTGTGGACCGGGGGTAGAATGTGTCCACAGTATCCTCTGCTTGTCGTAACAGACGGCTAAACGGGGTTGGATGTTAACAACTTATTCCATAAAAATCATCTGAAATAAAGGAGAAAGGTATCGGATAGGAAACTGACGAATTTCATGGAATAGATCTTGCGTACAAAATGATTTATGAATCGCGATTCGTAGGTACGGTCTTAAGTCTTTAGAAATTAGAAATCGAATGATGCATTTAGGTGTCGCGAATGGAAAATCCGGAAATGTAGCCATTGCCATTTGGAGATTAATGCTGAAACAGGCCAAGAACCTCTGGAGTCTTTAAAGTCAAGCAAAGATAAAAATTGTATTTAAAATACACTACGGTGCAAAAAAATCGAGCCACCAATAAAAACTTAATTAAATAGTAAATCATTTTTAATTTTTATTTTACAAGGAACCATACATTACTGAAATTATTGCTTATTGACAGTGTACTTGTCACTTGTCGTTGACTTAACCCTTGATTAATTAGGCACACAATTTGAACAGCTTGAACTTGAGAAATATCTATTTTGTATATTTTGTCAATGATGCTTAATTCAAAATTATTCATTTTTTTATATTTCAAATTGAATTGGATCTTTTATTAAAACTTTATTTAAATGTAAGTGATATTGAGAAAGTAGGATAATTTGTAATTGTATCTTTTAATTTAATTTAATTTATTTTTATTGGTTTATTAAACAAGAAATTATTTTTAAAATTGCTACAAATAACCATATAATTTGTGCTATTAACTCTTAAACTAACATATTCAATAAATATGGGTGATAATTTTTGAATTTCTTAGTAAAAATAAATAAAATTAAATTAAAAGATACAATTACAAATTATCCTACTTTCTCAATATCACTTACATTTAAATAAAGTTTTAATAAAAAATCCAATTCAATTTGAAATATCAAAAAAATGAATAATTTTGAATTAAGCATCATTGATAAAATATACAAAATAGATATTTCTCAAGTTCAAGCTGTTCAAATTGTGTGCCTAATTAATCAAGGGTTAAGTCCACGACAAGTGACAAGTACACTGTCAATGGGCAATAGTTTCAGTAATGTATGGTTCCTTGTAAAAAAATTAAAAATGATTTACTGTTTGATTGGGTTTTTGTTGGTGGCTCGATTTTTTTGCACTTCAGTGTATAATTACGAAGTAATTGTATATTTCCTCAGAGTTTCATCTTTTAGAAATATATTTTATTCAGAATTAATTAAGATAATTAGAAGTAAAAGAATATGTAAAAATCTCATTATTTTACACGAATATGTATGTAATAGCATTTTATACAATATTTAATTGACTAGATGAGTGAGTAAAATTTTCTACTTTATCCACATAATGTCAATTCAAGTTTACAAGTAAAAAACCGCTATTGAATATTCGAAAAATATTTTTAAATTAATCAGATTACATACTTTTCATTTAATTCTGATGAAAATGTTATAAATATTATATTTAAATTAAAAGCTTTTATTATTCAAAATCTTCTTTTTTTCCGCTTACCATCCCTAGTATCACAATGTTTCAAACTATATAGTAGCTATATAGTCCCTATATAGATTCTCAAAATCTATATAGGGACAATATAGTTACTATATAGTTTGAAACATTCTGCTACTAGGGATACGTCTCGGTTTGAAGGTATGGTTCAGGTGTCCCGGTCAGCTTGTCATTTTATTCCAGTTATTTGGAAAAAATTAAGTGCTGCCTCGGCAAAGTTAACTGTGAACTAAATATTAATGAATTTCTCGAAGCGATTAAAAATACAAAGAAATAGAAGAAAAAGTAAGCTTTTTCAAGACTCGGTATGCTTGTTAGAGCCGAAACAAGTAATTACTTTTGTACATTTATGTCTGAATTCTGATGCAATCCAATTTTTTTTTTTTTTTTTCTGATAATGATGAGAGAAGGAGTTACACCAATAAAGGTGCAACCCCTAAAGGCCTGGGTTGGCCCCTCCATCGTGAAAAGAAGAAGAAAGAATTTTATGGGTTGGGCGGGGGTCGAAGGTATCTGTGGATACGGGTCTTAAATAGCTGAAGGTTATAGGTCGCGGGAAAGATGGTGGCAGGGAGCGAGTTCCAGTCTCTGGAGGTCAAAGGGATAAAAGAGTTGGCGAAAGCGCTTGTTCGAATTTTATCCAATTTGACAGCGAAGGGGTGCTGAGCGTTAGAAAACCGCGTGTTTCTCGTAAAGAGGGCATAGGGGGGATAATTGATTTCAGCTCGACTGAACAGACACCGTGATAGTATCTGTAGTACAGGGAAAGGGCAGAAACGGTTCTTCGGTGAGCCAGGGAGTCGAGTGAGTTGGTTAGAGCCGGTTCTCCTATTAGTTTAATTGCTCGCTTCTGAATTGCATCCAGTGTGGCAAGAGAATGCTTGGAGGCACCCCTCCACAGATGAGAGCCGTATTCGAGACAGGGACGAATTTGAGCCTTATACCTTATACAATTGAATATTCTCTCTCTCTATAACAAGTATTGTTTTAATCCGAGTACAAAAAGCCATTCCTAGAATAATAGAAATTAAGAAATTAATCTCTTATAGTCTGAAACAGGTTTGAACTTGTATTTTGCATCCTTGCAATATACCTTAGCTCTAAAGAAAGAGAGATCATTCTATTCACGCTCTTTTTAGCTCTTTTCATCGATTTCTAATGAAAGAATCGCTCACCCGAATATTAAATAATAAAAAAATGAAAACTTTTTCAAGACTCTGTACACTAGAGCGGTCCTAGTAATAATTAATAAATTTAAATATAAATTGTTCATTTATGGCTATACTATAACATTATCTTAAAATCTCAATAAAATTATTCAAAAAATATTTTCTGCCTTTTGAAACAGATATTCCAAAATCTAATCAGTACTATTCTGTTAATACGAACTGTGTGACTTCCCTTTCTTGGGCTATCGTGAGTCTCGGTATTCATACACACAAAGAGAAAAAAAATCATAGTTGAAAAATATTTTTCTCCGCGTTTTAGATATTTTGGAACACAATGAGGAAATATTTATTTTTGTGCGTGATTTAACACTAGGGCCGCCTGAGAGTAATTTTTAACTGCCAGTGATATATAATAATAGTTTAGCCTCAAAAAAGACTAACTTGTTGAATCATAAATACTTTGCTGAATATAATTCTCTCTTTGTAAAATCAAATAGAAGTTGTTCATTTTTTTATTTCGAATAAACTCTCGAATATGTCTCCTTGTGAGAAAAAAATATTATTTTAAGTTTATTTTTACCATAAAAAGTCTCTCAACATTTTTCCAAACCAATATTATATTCATTTTCCTTTGAAATTAATCAGCGAAGCCTAAAAGCTATGCAACCAAATTGTTATATTTACTTTAATCAATTGGCTAAAGGTTCAATTATGGGAAAAAGTTGAAATAAAAGCTAACTTTTATTTAATACTTTATTTTGGGCAGACGTAATCGATATTTTACAACGTTTCGAGAGCTGCACTGCTGCTCTTCATCAGTGCACATCAACTGGAAAAGATTATTGCATGTTTTAAATTTTTGTTTTAACTTTTTATAATAAATTTCTAAAGGGTGGAATTATCTATTATTTTACCCTTTAAAAATTTATTATAAAAAGTTAAAACAAAAATTTAAAACTTGCAATAATCTTTTCCAGTTGACGTGCACTGATGAAGAGCAGCGGTGTAACGCTCGAAACGTTGTAAAATATCGATTATGTCTGCCCAAAATAGATTATTAAATAAAAGTTAGCTTTTATTTCAATTTTTTCCCCCATAACTGGCACCTTAGCCAATTCATTAAAATAAAATAGAGCCACCAAACACGGTTCTTTTTAAATGTTATATTTACATTTGTTAAGACGGTCTACAGGCTTTCTGCCAAATCAAATAAAAATAACTTTTTTATTTTAATTAAGGAAGTCGGGTGCCAACGAAGAAATTAATTAAATGTCTATAACTATTTAATTTCCTTGAACTGTGTGATCTTGCCAACTACTTATGTATATAATTCTGTAAAGCCATACGCTAAATAAATAAATAAACTATTTAATTAAATATACGTAGCTTATCAGAAATGTTTCACTGCGTGAGATGTCGATTATCTAAACTATTTTTTTCTATATTTCGATGGTAACTTTTTTGAATAAAATAAATAAATGTTCTGGAATCTCCAGTGAATTTAATTTTTAGTTTTTTATACATATCTTGAGACTAAGTAATCCTGAAGTTTCAAGAATTTTTTTTGCTAAAAAATTATTTTTCCTCATACAAAATGGTGTAGGGGAGAGGTGGCATGAAAGGGACACTTATTGAAAGGGACAATTCAAATAACTCGCCAAATAAAAGTCGTCTCGGAACGACAGTATTTTTATGCCTAGGCAACCCCAAAGTACATACATTGACATCTTACTTCACACTCCTATCATTTCAAGGATGCCGGTGACGTGCATGTGTTCGTAATCATATACCAAATTAATTTTTTGGCTCTTCTTTAGAAACATTTTTCCCAGTACTGTAAACTATTAATTAAACAGTTTAGCGTTGTTTATAATTGGTGATATACATGCAGATATGAGAAAAAAAGATCAGTAAACTTTTATTTCGGATTGTTGATTTTGTGGTCATGTTTTTAATTTTTGTTTGGTAGTTATGAAAGGGACGTCCATTTCATGACTAGTATTTCATAAAAAATTGTTAGTGTTACTTTTTACCATATAGAAAAAAACAATAATTTTAAAAGATAATTATTACTATTAAAAGAACTATGATTGTTTTGTTTTTTTAATTATATGAAGGTAAATGTTTATTTCCAGTTAATTATCTTTTAAGATGAGAAATTTAAGAACAATTTGATGTTAATTACTTTCAAAGATGTGATTTTAAACTAAAGATAGTTAATTATATACGTGCTTCTTAATATTTAGTATGTGTGTAACAAAGTTTACGGTGATTTTCTTATATTAACGCGCTGTCCCTTTCAATACAACCTATTTTTGAAAGGGACAACATACACTTTTTTTTAAATGCGAAAATATACTACTTAGAACAATTGAATGTGTTTTATCGTATTTTATTTCGATAGCCAATAAATTGAAGTTTTTAATTATTTTTTCCTCTTTTAAATGTTATATTATTTATTTGCTAGAGCCTCCACAGCAAAACTGTCCCTTTCATGCCATCTCTTATAGCAATCAAATTTGAACATAGACTACTTTTTTATTACCTAGTGTTCAAACTCTAATCTTAAATAAATAATCAAAATTAAGAAAAACAACTCCGTCTGTCTTTTGATGTTAATAATTTGACATTTTCTTTCTTTCTTTTATTTATTTTTTATTTTTTATTTATTTATTTTTTTAATTTCAATCTTCCGATCGATCCACTTTGCGTGCAAATTGATTCCGCCCAATCCAATCGACCCAGTCAATTCAAATTCCAATCACGTCAAACGTATTTTATTTCTTTTTGTTAAAATTACTTGGAATAGACACTTTATGTGATACTTTGCAAAAAAGCCTTATTGATTTTCTTTATACAGGGTGGTGACTTGGCAGACGCAGCATGGCGATTGCAATGTTAATTTTTGAATGTGCATTTATTTGCTCCCCTAATTATTTTAGAGTTAAAGTTCTTATAGGTTTTTTGTAGAGAAAAAATACTGAATCCGAACATATTTTTGTTTTCAAATTTTGAAATTTCAGAACCGTAATAATCAACATTATAAATAATTGTATTTTTACAAAAATCACTGAGGCCATGGAATTATTAAAACAAACAAGGCATTTCCATTTGTTGTTTTGATGTATTGACGTTTGTTATATTTGAACTTTTTAAAATCAGTTCTTATTAGAATTTATTTATTCCCATAATGAGAAACTCGTTAAATATGAATGGCCTGAATTTTGTATTCGTCATTGATAAATAAAAATAGTAGATTCACGTAGATGAAGCTTAGAACGAGCTTTTAAATTTTCACAAGAATAATCAACGAAATTTAAGTAATATTTTTAAACGTATTTAAGTAATTTAGAATTTAATTTTTTAACATAATTACTAATACTTAATACTTAATTATTTCAACTTTCTTGTAATGAATACATTGTAATAAGAACTGACTTTAAAAAGTTAAGTTTTGTTTTATAATCATAGATTTGTTCACCAATATGAATCCATTTTGAGACTAGTAAAAACAATAAAACTTAAACAATCGACAACAATAAAAGTTTTGAATTTAAATTTTTTAAATAAATATCTACATTTTTAAAATCGTTTTTTTGGACAAAATCTGATGTAATTATCTTTTAGAATTTTAATTCTGCTCAGTTTTTTGTATTCTAATTATTCTCTAAAATAATCACTAAAGACATCACTATTAAACGTCAAATAGAAACTACAAATGCAAATGCCTTGTTTGTTTTAATAATTCCATGGCCTCAGTGATTTTTGTAAAAATACATTTATTTATAATGTTGATTATTACGGTTCTGAAATTTCAAAATTTGAAAACTAAAATATGTTCGGATTCAGTATTTTTTTTCTCTACAAAAAACCTATAAGAACTTTAACTCTAAAATAATTAGGGGAGCAAATAAATGCACATTCAAAAATTAACATTGTAATCGCTATGCTGCGTCGGCCAAGTCACCACCCTGTATAATATATTTTTATATCGTATTTATTTGATTCTATTTTCTGTTTAATATCTTGGCTACGTGTATACTATATTTCTCGTTACACATAATCCAAACTGTATCTCCATTAAATTTTAAAATCATTAATTTTTCATTTCGAGTGTAGACATATTCCCAATTTTATAATTATACATAATAATAATTTACAATCCACACACACATGTGGACCTGGTGGACAATTTTAGACGGTTTAAGATTTAATCATTTACAATATAAAATAGGCAATAGTACAGTAAATTTATCCTTCATATTGAATTCTATAAATAGCCTTTTTATGACAGATGTATTTTGATTTTTGCCCATTTTTCCAAATCACATGTAATCTTTTTTTTTAATTTTCTTTTATTACAGAATAGACCAGGTTAAAGTGATATATATCTATATACATTTCCCTTATGGATGCGAGGATTAAATGATGTATCTGACCAAAAACATAAATGTGAAAAAGGGGTGAAGTTCGGTACAAAAGGCTTCACCGACAAAATTGTTGAGATCTAAACGGGTACCAAGTTCCATAGCAGTTGCTTAAATCATAGCCATAGGAATGTACAACGTTCTTCAATTGTTTTAAAAGAAAATTTGTTACGTTCTTTGATATTGAATTTATAACTTGGCAAGCTATAATAGTCAATAACTTACGTTTAACGTAATGATATTTAATACAAGCTTAACATTTAGATTTGCTAGTTGTTCTATTTTATAGTAGAAACAATTTAGTTGGATATAAAACTTGCCAAGTTATAAATTTAATATCAAAGAACGTAACAAATTTTCTTTTAAATCAATTGAAGAACGTTGTACATTCCTATGGCTATGATTTAAGCAACTGCTATGGAACTTGGTACCCGTTTAGATATCAACAATTTTCTCGGCCAAGCCTTTTATACCGAACTTGGCCCCTTTTTCACATTTATGTTTTGGTCAGATATCATTAATTTTTGAAAACTTTTATCCTTTAATTTATCTAAATAATTACATTTAAACATGTATATTAATAATTATTTTAAATATTTCTCATAAAATATCTGTTAAAAACCCGGTCGGGTTTTCATAAATTTCACCCCTTCATTTCGGACCCCGAAGAAGGGAAATTTCAATATCCTCCTTTATTAATGTGCCAAACTTTACCAGTATGCCAAATTTCAGAATTCTAGCTTGATTGTATATTTCCACTATATGTTAATTAAGCCTATATAATAAATTTCACCCCTTCATTTTAGGTCCTAAAAAAGGGAAAGTTTCGGTTTTTCGATTTTTCCCTTTAATTGTAGCCCAAACTCTACCAGAATGACAAATTTCAACATTTTAGGATCAGCGGAAGTACTTTAGGTTTTTTATTTGTCAGTCAGTGAGTGAGTGAGTGAGTCAGTGTTAAAAATGCCACTTTTCAGACCTTAATAACTCAATAACTATAATAGGTTTTGACACGTGTGTCTAGATAAAAAAAAAAGAAAAACTCTTAGTAGAAATCCTACTATATTTACATTATAGTAGGCGGGTACAATCTCCAATCTCTATTGTATTTATTTAAATTGAATTAAAATTAAGAGGGTGATTAGTATTCGGCTCGGTAACCCTTCCAACTCTTCTTCACCGGCAAAGATTTGAAACTCTCAGGTGCATTCTCAGTTCATTTTATTGAACTATGTATGCTTATAATGAGAAAATGACTAAAATTACTAGACTGCTTGTCATTAGTTATCTTACATTATCCTTAAATTAAAATAATGATTCGTATTAAAAGAGAGATAGGTGGAAGTATTTTAGTGAAGGTATAGTCTTCCCAAGAACATTAAACTTCGATTTCTATACACAATTTATCTCTGTTTTTTTTTTCTATAAAATTAATTTTGAACTGGTGGAAAAACTTTGATATCAATTTCCAGTCTCGTAATGACCGCCCATTAAAATGTTATTAGGAAAATAATAAAACTTGTTATATGATCATTTTTATTATATTAAATGATAATCTCATCTAACCAATAAATTCGAATATTTTAGGATTTAATCATTTAGATTGAATGTGGCCTTCGAAGTTTCCCATCAAATGGATTTCCTATTCGATCTAAGGAGTTCTTGTAAATGTTAATATTGATTCTGGAGGAAATCCAAAAAACTTTTTTATTGCCTAAACTATTTTCAATACAGATTTCTGCTTTATACGCGAAATTCTATGAAAATTACTTGATATGATTTTCATTTGTTATGAAACATAAATAAGGGTAAAACTTGGATATGCGATTAAGAAATGAATATGTTTATTTATTATTGAAGAGACTTTTTTTCTGAACTGAGTCAAAATAAAGATACATTCGAGTGAAAATGGCTTAATTATTTATTTAATCATTAACATATTTACAAGGAATGCATTTAAATTTAAGTCATTTAAAATAATTGTAATGAAATAAGCACCCCTTGGCCCTTATATTCATAATCGGCATATAGCTTGCCAGGTTTGTTTTATTGTTTCTTTTAGTAGGTGCAGTTGGCAGTCTGTCATTGCTCTCCGCCCCGTTGCTATCATGAGTTGCGCGTGGAAGGCTATCTCGACTGGCGGAGTCAGTCAGCCGGAGGCACGCTAGCGGACACAAACTCTATGACTCAGCTGATGCACGCTGTCCACCATTATTGTTCACTTTCTTTGTTAATTAAACTTATATTAAATTCAGTCACTTTACACACACACAGTTTCAACTTGTTTCAATCGCTGTTTTCATTGTCTTCTTTACTTATATACATAATTATTCTATTAATACACTTTGTACAAATTGATTATTCTTCTTTACATAAATTAAAATCTTTTCTTTCAAAACTTCTATCTTTTATTCCAGAGTGCTAAATATACCATTACACAATAAAATCCTAATTTGGGCCTCACCCAGATTTAACATAAGTAGGTTAAATCGCCACATGGAGGACCGCACCGATATGACGAATGAAACAAGGTCAACCTGTGTGTGTTTGTTGTAATTAATTATCATTTTATTTTTTTAGTCCAAAATCTTGTGATATAATTAGCGTGAAAGGCCTAATTAATTTGATTTATTTTTTTAAATAGTGATACCATCTGTCCTGAAATAACAATGCCGTCAATCGCAGAACTGTTGGAAGGAGCAGAGCAACAACCATTGGCACACTCGTCGGCGTTAAACAACCTCGACAACCAACCAGATCAGGCCCAAATGGAGACGATATCATGTGAGTTGCAGGGCATTTCACAGCCCAATATTACACAGAATTTTTCACAACCTAGTCTCCCGCAAACACAAAGTGTTATGGCACAAATAACGGCATTGTTTAAGGATTTAAAAAATGATATAAAAGATATGAATGGATCAATAAACTGCGTAAAAATCGATTTAGAAAAGAAAATGGATAGCAATATGAATATTTCAACTATTAACATGGCGGGTTTAAAGACTGAAATGAAGGAAATGGGTAAAGACCTAAAAAATCAAATAGATAGGCTGGAAGGTAAGGTAGACGGTTATGTTCGGGACATGGAACAAAGGAGAGGGGAGGTTGACGAGATAAAACTTGAACAGGAAAACCTCGTAAAACTATCCTTTCAGTCCCATGCTGTAGCAATTGAGATAAAGGGTCAAAATTATAGTGTTCCCGAGGTCCCGGTCCATTTTCAAGAGTCTTTTGCGGTGGCCCTTTGTGAAACCAGGACAACGAGTCTATCCCAACAACTGCTGCCTCTGGAGGATGTGCCTGAGCCCGCATCCTCTCTAGAGAGGCGACAGTTACATGAACTCTTAAATGAGTTCCAGGATATATTTTCCCCCGAGCCTGGGTGTAAGAAGGGCTACCAACATGTGATTGAACTAACTGATGTAGTTCCTTTCAAGGCCAAAACCTACCCGATTCCCATAACCCTTCTAACTGATCGCGGAACTCAATTCACCTCTAAGAAATTTCATGATTTCACTGGTGAAATGGACACTGAATTGCGATTTGTCGCCATCCGCAATCAACAGGCCAACCCGGCTGAGCGTACCATGAAAGAGTTAAACCGGCCTTTTCGTGCTTATGTGCACCATAACCATCCAAAGGTACTGTCATCATTAATTGACAAAGTTTGTCAAAAGTTCTTTCTACTGTATGACGGCCCGTTCCGAGTGGCTGAAATCAGCCCCGGGGGTACGTATGTATTGGAGACCACCCGTGGTAAAAAGCAGGGTGTCTACAATATCCGGTTATTAAAACGATTCTACCCTCGCCCAGAGCAGTAACCTCAAAGAAGGTTACAAACCACACGCTAATTCAGTGTGGGGGCTTGCTCTAACGAATTCTATATTTTCTTCTTTTTCCCCCCCCCCTTTTTTTAAAAAATCCCACTATTTTTCATTATTTGTAAAATTTGTAAATAATTTTGTTTATTTTATATTTTTTTATTCTCTTATACTTTAGAGGTAATTCAATAGTCTGTCTGTCTCTTAATAAATTTTGTTAAAATTTAACTAAGTCCTTTTTTGTTTAAAATTAGGAAATTCTAAAAATTTTCTTTCTATAAAGAAAAATCTTTAATATAATTAAGATTCAAAAAGTCAGTCTTTCTCTTTCTAAAGAAAAATAAAATTCGAATAAATATCTCATTGTCTGTCAAATTGATGAATTGTGTTATAATTTCATCAAGTCCTTTTTTATATGTAAAATTGAAATTCTAAAAAATTCATTCTATTAAGAAAAATCCTTAATATAATTAAGATTTCAAAAGTCCGTATTTTTCTTCCTAAAGGAAAATACATTTCAAGTAATTGTCTCTTTAACCTTCAAAAATAATTTTTTTAAGTTTTCTTAGTTGGAAAATTTAAAATAATATTATAATCTTCACTATAATATTTTGAAATTCTATAAAGTCTTGGATAATTCCAAAAAATTTCAATATAATAATGAATCTAATCCTTATCAGTAATAGATAATTTTCATTAATTAGTCATAAAGAGATAAGCCTAATCCTTGAATAATTAAAGTTTCAAGTTAAAAGAACAATTGAATTGGTTCTAATGTAAATTTATAATTAGTTAATTTCATTTTACTTACAAATAATTATAATTGTATTTTGTTGACAATCTGTCAGTCTGTCCACAAAAATTGAATTATCTCATGTTATCCATTATTGCTAATAATTTCAAGTAAATTGCATAGGAATTATTAAGCCTATATTTTTTTGATAGATATTCTTCCGAACATAAGTTTTTTTATGGAAAAATTGTTAATTTCCAACCAGGTGTGTTAATGCACCAGAAAATCCCTAAATTGAATATTGGTTTCTAGAATCGTATAGGATTTCTCTCTGAAAAAGTAATCTCTATCTTGTGTGGTTCGTGCTCGTGCCCTCCGTTCACAAATGTCTGTTCGAGGTCATGTTTATTTGGTCGGTCTTTGTATCCTGGTTTATCTAAAAATGTTTTCCGCTCATTTTCTAACTCACGTTAAACCTGGGTAATTTTCCAATGGATAATAATTCTTAATCTATACTATGCTTGGTATGGGTGCTGTTTATTCAAACTAGTCACGGTCTACCGACGACAAAACTTAGCCAGTCCAGTGTGGGTATTCTGCAAGCAAATTCGCAGGCTGATTGGCCATCCGACGGGGTTGTAGCCTTGAGTCGCCTGAAGGCAAGCGGGCAAAGTCCCATGGAGTAAAATAAGCCTATAGATAATGTTCTGCACTTTATCAAAATGTTTTCATTTCTATATTTACTTTATTAATCAATTGCCGAAGTAAAATTTATTCAATTCTGAAAACAGATATCAAATGATATAAAAAAATATTTGGTCAGTTGCTATGGGGACCACTAGTATATTTTATACTAGTAAAATTTTTTATTTACATCGAAGTTAACTATATCCAAAGGTACCATAATATTGTTCCGTAGTAAGGCTGTGTGAACTACTGAACAGAAGTATTTACTGTTAGTAAACAAACCAAAGGTGTGTTAATCGAATGATTAGGTTCATTCATTTTCTTATATGGAGAATGCCCATCTAATTTTTTATTGGACAATTCTTTGATAAAGTCTAGATTCCATTATCTAAAAATAAAGGGTAGAATCCCGTTAGGGACATTTTTTTATTTAATTGTTTACAATTGAAATTTAAAACGATAATGGTTAGATATCCGCCGTTAGCCAATTATTCTATTAGTAATCAATATTAAATTTCTATAGTTCAATTTTTTTATGGATGTTCAAATATTTCAAAACATTTAGTTTTGATTAAGGAAATCTCCTTAACAAGAATTTATTTGAGAATTCTTCTTGCATTGTTTTGTAATTACGAATTATTTTATAATTAAATGATCCAATGCGTCCACCTTAAATACATTATTCTATTAATAACAAATGCAATCTACAACAGCCTAGTCTAGCTATTTTCGTGAATTTCCGAGTATATAGGAGCATTTATGATAGTAAATAACTTCCCGCTCATTATTCTATGTTTATATAGGCAGTTTTGATATATTCCCAAACAAGTCCAATTTGTTTATTGAATGCATAACAAGTAAAGGTCAGCATAGTTGCCTTCCAAGCAGTTGGTACGGGTTCAAATCCCGCCAAAATGAGATGCATTTGTCAACAAACATTCTTGCAATCCTTTTTCTATAGTAGTCTATTTTATTGAAAGTCTCTTTCAAATATTTTTTGTATAACTACATTTAGACAGTCGTTCCAAGGGAACAAACAAACTAAGGGTTAATAGTCATATCAAATAATTTAAATCCTGTGGCCTGTTAACTGTGAATAAAAGATCTGTGTTGGGAAGTGAAATGTTTTGCAGCCTCACGAAGGTTCTCTAAACTTTATAAGGCTCTATAATCTGAAAGCCATGGTTGTGTTGTTTATTATTTTTGATCAATCAAAGAATTCAAGGACGGATGGTCGCTATTAATTACGCGTATTTTAATTCTTTAATTTAATGATTATTTTGATTAAATATTTTTACATTAATTTTTCACTAATTTTTTTATAGTTTTTATTTTATTAATCGCAAAGAGAAAGAGCAAAGGTGAGATAATGTGTTGAGGTTGCTGGTTATTGGCGAGTCGATGTTGTGGAAGCGGGCGGTCTAAATTCTGCCATGCTTTAATGGTTTAATATTGTAAGTTGAGTATAATTGTTTTTTTTATAAATATTTAATTTTTTTGTTTTCAGTCAAGGTCATTAATGGTCCAGTTTAAAGAATGTAGAGCACTGTTGAGTGTTCATCCTGCGTGATTTTTGGAGTGGAACTGGAATTTGAAGCCAGTTTAAAAGGACGTTCCGCTATGGTCGTGGGTCATTGGCGTGTGTGTGGGACCGGAGATTCGTTGTTGTCAATTCCCCCCCCCTTTTTTTTGCTGTGTGGAAGATGGAGAAAAGAGGCCTAAGAGCCTAGTTATTGGCGGCTAAGTCCGCAGGGCATAGACCCTATTGAGTGTAGTGAAGAAGGCCTAAGAGCCTAGTTATTGGCGGCTAAGTCCGCAGGGCATAGACCCTATTGAGGAATGAGCTGACTGCAATCCCACCGGGACGAGTTCTGGAGAAATGGGAGGCGGGCCATTCACTCTGAGCAGTGGAGGAGGCTTTAAAGCCTCGTAAATTATATTAAATTTTGTGCCCAATTGGAGGCGTTGTGGTTGGCCACCCCGACAGCTGTATCCAGCTGTCTAGCATCCACTCTGGTTCTGATTTGGCAGCGGCTCGTTTTGAGGACATGCTAGTGTCCGCCCTGTAGGCTTCAGAGACCACAGGGTAGGGCTGTGCGCTCTTAACAGCCATCCCGAATTCCCTTTTTGTTTGACAATGAATCTTTGCTCCCACGTCTTGGCCGTGGCGGGCGCTCGTTGTGGTGCGTCTGGCCCATACTGGTGGATCTGGAAAGTTCCGTTCCGATTTGAAACCAGTCATGTCCATTCAACACCTATACATTCATTGATATTTTTTTGTTTTTTATTTTAACGTAGCTTCAGTACAGTAGATTTTCTTATGTATCAATATTATTCCATGAAAGGAGGCATTTGAATGCTGTCTGAAGGCTAACTGAAGCCATTAAAATTGTCGCTACTTAATTCTGTGAGTGGCTCCAGTTTTAATGTTTCCGGCCGGGGGGATGTAATGAAATAAGCACCCCTTGGCCCTTATATTCATAATCGGCATATAGCTTGCCAGGTTTGTTTTATTGTTTCTTTTAGTAGGTGCAGTTGGCAGTCTGTCATTGCTCCCCGCCCCGTTGCTATCATGAGTTGCGCGTGGAAGGCTATCTCGACTGGCGGAGTCAGTCAGCCGGAGGCACGCTAGCGGACACAAACTCTATGACTCAGCTGATGCACGCTGTCCACCATTATTGTTCACTTTCTTTGTTAATTAAACTTATATTAAATTCAGTCACTTTACACACACACAGTTTCAACTTGTTTCAATCGCTGTTTTCATTGTCTTCTTTACTTATATACATAATTATTCTATTAATACACTTTGTACAAATTGATTATTCTTCTTTACATAAATTAAAATCTTTTCTTTCAAAACTTCTATCTTTTATTCCAGAGTGCTAAATATACCATTACACAATAAAATCCTAATTTGGGCCTCACCCAGATTTAACATAAGTAGGTTAAATCGCCACATAATAAACCATTTTTAAATATTTAACTTGAATACGGCCTTTATTAATCTTTTAAATATTGCGGCTATTAAAGAGGAGCATCTGTTGCTGGTGATATTTTGGATCAGGGCTGTCCGACCCGTGTCCGGCGGGCCGCATGCGGCTCAGCACTGCAATGACTGTGGCCCAACATAAAATCACAAATTTCTTTAAAACATTGATATTTATATGTAGAGATATTTAGTAAATATGAATGTACATTATGTACAATATGTGAACCTTTTTCAAGAATAAAATTAACTAAAAGCAAAATTATAAGCTCAGTTGTATAAGATAAAAAAAAATAATGAAGTTTCGAATATTTAAAAATTCTTCTTCTTCTCATATATTTTAATGTTCTAAAATATTTATTATTTCAGTAATTTATATGCCACAACACTAACCAAGTCTATAATTATCATTCTAGTACAAGGAGACAAAAGGAATTGGGGTTTTCTAGAACAATCACAATTAATTGATAATTTCTCTCTTGGATTAAAAGTTGTCAGGACTTGTCTTTTAGATCTTTGCACGTTTTTACTTGTCATTAGATAATCGATAGTCAGGGATTATTATATCCGTGATCCTTTTCAAAAATAAATTATCATTCTTCATTTCTTTAATCCCATTCGATTTAGGGCTGTCCAACCCGTGGTCCAATATAAAGCCATAAAATTCCTTAAAAAATTGAGATTTATATGTAGATACTGGAAAACACACAACAATTTGTCCTGATGTTTTTTTTTTCTAAAATAATAAATCTGGAAATCTACTGGGAAGTTTTCGAAAAATAAAAGTGCTAATTTTAAATTTTGAATCTGGAACTAGATTTCAAGATTTCCGAAAAAATATTCATCATTTTGGCCTATTTTCAACACCCTTTTCATTAAAAATAAATTTTCTACTTTAAACTTTTTGATTGAATTTTCTAGAAGAACAATTAGATACCGATCAAAAAGAAAAATTGAATATTTTTTCTGTTTATTAGAATTTTATATTAATTATCTCCCAGGAAACAATTTAAACAAATACTGATATATATTACTTTTTGCAAGTATGTAGGTATGTGAATTGGATGATGGAAGGAGGGGATTATATAAGAGAGGAACCAATCGACTTGATTGGGGAATAGTGGAATTGAAATAATTATCGGAAAAGAGGTTTTTTTATCTAATTAGATTTTTCCTCTTATTAAAAACAAGGACTAAAGATGAATAAGGACACTCGATAGTGGAGAAGTAATCTCCGGAATCGAAGCAAAAATACAATGTATACATTAATTAATGTAAAATAATTGGTTTAATAAAATTTATAAAAAAAAATGTAGGTATGTATTTACATATACAAGAATCTATTTTCAAGTATAAAATATATGAAAAGTAAAATTAGAAGCTCACTATGAGCTAAAAAATAATAAAGTTCTTATTTCTACTTTATTAAATATCTTTTTTGAATAATGAATATCAATAGAATTATAATATTTTATCCTCGGTCGGAGACAATTTTTTTTCAAATGTGGCCCGTGTAAGCTAAAAAGTTGGACACCCCTATTTTGGATAATAGAAAAAGATTATTTTTTTGGAATAGCGAGACAGTCTGGAAACATACCTATTTCCCGTCAGTCGTGGATGAGCTCATTTCACTTGATAATGATCAGAAAGATAGTGATCGAAATTTTCTGTAATTTATTCAAACACTTCCCAATTAATCACGTCACCTCAATTTTGAATATTATTTTTTCTTTGCCCTGGGGCGTAATCGCACTCTTTAAAAGAATCTCGGATACGCGTAAAATCCTGGATTCGATCTCTAGCTAATAATCCTTTTGTTTATAATGTAAAATTTTATCTTATTCTATAATTTATTTGTATATGATTTATTAAAATTCCACCCCTTCTTTTTTAAGGCTTGCATAATGTACATTTTTAACCGACGTCATTAAAGGAGGAGGTTCTCTATTCGACTGATTTTTTTATTTTTTTTTTTTGTGCCTATGTTACCTCATATCTCCGCCAATTGTGGACCGATTTTGAAAAAAAAATTGCATTGGGTTCAGCCTACCTTCCGAATGGTCCCATTTTTTTCATAGGTATTAGACCTTTTTTCAATTATTAGTCTATTAGACTAATAATAGAAAGGGCTTTTATCAGGGAAGAATCTGTCTACATCGGATTCATAGACCTAGAAAAAGCATTCGATAACGTCAATTGGGAAATTATGTTTAAAATATTAAAACAGGCAGGAATAAAATTCAGGGAGAGAAGACTAATCTACAATCTATATCAAAACCAGACGGCAATTATAAATATTGGAAATGAGCAAAGAGAAGCCAAAATAAAATAAACTGCAACGGATCGTTGCTAAACTTTATCCAAATTCATTTGAAATATTAATATGTTCTAGAGTAAAGTACTTTAAAATATAATATGACTAAAAACTTTATTTAACCTTTTTTGTGGTTCCCAAGGTACTTAATTAGGATATTAAATTTCATCAAAATTGGTTAAGTCATTTTCAAGATATTTAGAAAAAACTAAAAAGTACTGAAATAAAGTACTAATGTTTGTGGACCGATATGTACCAAAAACTAATCAGCGCTTCATTTTGTTAAAATACTGGTAGGTTTTCAATTTCAATTCATTCGGTGCAACGGTGTGGAAAAATTCGTGGACGAAAAAAACGATAACACACACACATCCATCCATCCATCCATCCGCACGCACTTCCAAAAAAATGGCACTTTTTGGCCTCTCGGCGAGATCCCAGGTAATTTTTGGCAAAACCGTCACGTGCTAAAATTCAATCTCATTGAATACTTCAATTTGTGACCTTAATTGAGTCCATGGGTTCCGTAGTCTTTACCTGAGGACCCTTTGAAGTCGCGCTTGCCGCGAGAGCGATTCCAATACTTTCTCCCATGCTTCGCATTGGATAAAGTAAAAAGGTGTAAGACAAGGATGTGTGCTGTCACCCATGATTTTCAACTTATACATAGAAGAAGCGATTAAAGAATTCAAAGACAAAATTGATACAGGTATCGAAATCCAAGGTCAAAAGATCGCTATGTTAAGATTTGCCGATGACATTGCCCTTCTAGGAAGGAATAAAAAAGAATTAGAGGACGCTCTGGATGGAATTTACGAAATCCTAATAGAAGAAATCAAAATGAAAATAAACAAGAATAAAACCAAGGTCCTAGTATGTACAAAAAAAGAACAAACGAGACAGGAATGCATCAAAATTAACCAAGAAAACTAGAAGGAGTTAAGGAATTCCGCTACCTAGGAAGTAAAATAACATGGGATGGGAGGAGCGAAAACGAAATTAAATCAAGAATTTCCCAAGCAAAAATGGGGTTTAATTCAATACAAAAACTACTATGCTCCTCCTCAATCAGCTTAGAAACCAGAAGTTGCTATTCAAGACATATGTATCGAGCATAGCCATGTACGGGTGTGAAACCTGGACAATTAGAAAAGCGGAGAGAAAGAGATTAGAGGCTTTCGAAATGTAGTGCTACAGAAGAATGATGAATATCAAATGGATGGATAAAATTACAAATGAAGAAGTTCTTGGAAGAATCGGAGAAAGAAGAACCTTGTGGAAGAGTCTGAAGAAGAGAAGAGGTCAGATGATGGGGCACACACTGAGACATGGGGGACTGCTTAGGGATATCTTGGAGGGGGAGGTGGAAAGAAAAGGGGAAGGGGAAGACCCAGATTAGAATATTTCAACCAAATAATTGTGGATATGGGATGCCAGTCATTTAGAGAGGTCAAACAGCTGGCGGGGGACAGAGTCGAGTGGAGACGCATTGTTGCATCAAACCAGTCTTAGGACTGTATACTCAATGATGATGAGACCTTTTTTGTTAGGTTTGCTCATGCATAACTTCTTTGTTTATGAACCGATTTCGATGATTCTTTTTTTATTGGAAAGGGGGTATCTTAGGGATAGTGCCATATTAATTTGGTCAAGTTCTGATGATATGATCACTATTAATAACATCACTAAATAGAGAAAAATAAAAATAATTTTTAAGAAAAAAATAAAACCGACTTCAAAAAATTAAATGCAACAAATAAAATACACTAAAAGGTATAAAATAATTATTAACTTATTTAGTTACAACTAAACTACGAAATATTAACATGAAATTACTTTTTTATGTCGGTGCCAAACATATACCTTTTATGAATCGCATTGGCACCGAGTAGAAAAAGTAATTTCATGTTAATATTTCGTAGTTTAGTTGTAACTAAATAAGTTAATAATTGTTTTATACCTTTTAGTGTATTTTATTTGTTGCATTTAATTTTTTGAAGTCGGTTTTATTTTTTTCTTAAATTTTTTTTTTATCATATTCATTGTTTCAAGAGTGCGTCATATTTTTTCTGTTTTTTTATCATATCACACCATACTTCTCAAAAGTATCTTGGCGTCCTATTGGATTTAATAGCTAATTGGGTCGCTCACACGAATATGACCAGAGAAAAAGCCGCTTCCATTCATTTTTAACCGACTTCAAAAAAGGAGGAGGTTCTCTATTCGACTGAATTTTTTTTTTTTTTTTTTTTTTTTGTGTCTATGTTACCTCATATCTCTGCCAATTGTGAACCGATTTTGAAATTTTTTTTGCATTGGGTTCAGTCTAGTTTCCGATTGGTCCCGTTTTTTTTATTGGTATTAGACCTTTTATGTTAGGTTTGTTCGGGCCTAACTTCTTTGTTTATGAACCGATTTCGATGATTCTTTGTTATTGGAAAGGGGGTATCTTAGGGATGGTGCCATATTAATTTGGTCAAGTTCTGATATGATCAACGACGAAATAACGTAAATCTACAATTCTTATCAGCAAATAATCGAAATTATTCACTAAAAAGAGAAAAATAAAAATAATTTTAATTATTTATCTTCCATATGACATATAAAAACATATCCCTATTCACATATAAAAAAATCATTTTTATAAAAATAAAAATAAAACCGACTTCAAAAAACTTAAATGCAACAAATAAAATAATAATAACTTAAAAATAAAACAAAATCCACTAAAAGGTATAAAATAATTATCTTATTTAGTTACAACTAAACTACGAAATATCAACATGAAATTACTTTTTGAAGTCGGTGCCAAACATATACATTTTATGAATCGCACTTGACGGATCTTACTTAGTACGTTTGGCGGGTACGCTCGTTTATAGGTATAGTTTGTTTGGCACCGACTTCAAAAAGTGATTTCATGTTAATATTTCGTCATTTAGTTGTAACTAAATAAGATAATTATTTTATACCTTTTAGTGAATTTTATTTTATTTTTAAGTTATTTTTATTTTATTTGTTGCATTTAAGTTTTTTGAAGTCGGTTTTATTTTTTTTTTTTATAAAAATTATTCACTCCCTGTTGGAGCTATACAATTGGCTCTGCTGTTGGAGCGGACGTCTCAGATGAACAATGTCTCAGGATGTTTGAATGCTCGCAGGCAAGCAGGCATCCGTTGCGTGCGAGGATTTCAATTTTTCCTTTTCCGTATCCAGTTCCGAATCAATGTTCCCACTAATCAGGCAGAGAGAACTAGTTTAAACGTTCAGTAGGAAATTAATCTAGTTAATCTAAGCACTTAAACACTTTCTCATTTTTATTTGATTATAAATTTAATTTTTTGACATATATGAACAATTGAACATACCCTTTACGCTCGGGAAACAAAGTATTCCTACCGGGCGGGTCTATAGTATTGGTTTCGTTCAATTTTTTCTCATTTTATTAAAAAATAATTTCTTAAATGTAGAGAAATATCATTTTTTCGTCTCTCTACCTATTTAGATAACACATGAACAAGAAAATCGTAGAAAGTTCTTTCTAATTGCAAAATGTTTGTATTTCTAATTCGGAGAGCTGATTATTAATGTATTGAGATTTATAACTGTTGCACAAATGCATAAACAACAAAAATATTTTTCAATTAAATTAATTAATTGATTTACCTATCAAGACCCACTAATAGTTTTTTAAAACTTTTATTAAAAATTTAAAATTAGATAATCGATATAATGACAATGTTTTTATTTATCTCTGCAAAAAACTCATTAGATTTCGGATTTCTCCTTTTTGGTTTCAGAACTTAGTTTTTAAAAATTTACTAAATTTATTGAATGATTTTAGTGACATATTCATGCTATTCCATGATAATAAATAAATAAACATGAGTTTTTCAATTAAATAAATTAATCAATTTATTTGGGAATTTGATACTTTAGTCGTAAAGTTGATTAATTGATAAGTTTCGGCATAAACCATCTAGACTGCACATATATAATGAGATACTAATAAACCACATTTACCCACACATCATGATATACTTTTAAAAATCTTTAATATATTATACTTCTTTTTAACCTACTTGAATAAATAAATCTATAATTTATAATCTACTATGTATATGATCGTATGTAAAGAATATCCACTACATTCCACACTTCATTGTCTATATTTAATTATTTTGCACTCTTCCTATTAATTCTAATTTATCATTTATGTCGTCGATAACTTTGACAACGTTTACTATTATCTTCTTTCCTCCTATACATGCAAAGCCATAAGAAATGCTCTGAGGCCGATTACTTTTTGGAATTTAACACAAGGTATGTACCAGGAGAATGGTATCGTCGTGAAAAGAAACATACCTGACGTACATAAATGAATGATGCGGCCTTCTCCTCAGAAATATCATTGTATATGAATGACATGGCACGCAATCTGTTAAAAACAACTCATCATTTATTTATAATTTTCTCATTAATATATCAAAGAATAATTAACATATTAACAAGAATTGTTTTGATCACGCTTTTTAAACAAGATATATATCGCGAGACTACTGCTGGTTGAAGCTATTGGAGTCTGCTGAGTCTTAAGTCTGGACCAAGAGAGAATGAAAAAGATATGATCCATTTAGCTATAATTATCATTCTCTCTTGGTCCAGACTTAAGACTCCAATAGCCTCAATCAGCAGTAGTCTCGCGATATATTATATCTTGTTTAAAAAGCACGATCAAAAGCAATTCTTGTTTGTATGTTGATTATTCTTTGATGTATTAAGAAAGAAAATATTGAGAAAATTATAAATTTATTTAATTTCATTATTTCAAGTTAGAAATATTTAAATTCGGATATTATTTTCACTTAATATTTGACAAAAATCACCTGCTTTCGATTCGCGATCGAATCAAATACAGGAAACTTATGATTCATCATTTATTTATTTATTTTCTATCCATACCCTGCTCGGGTTTTGGATTCTTACATTTTTACTCTTTTTACATTACTTAGTAAGATTAACAAAAAAATTATTTTTACTTCTAACACCCTGACAAATTAAGCTTTTTGCTAAGATTTAGTTTTTAGGTCAAACCGTTCGTTGACCGCCAAATCATTTTTAATAAACATTTTTTATCTTGAGATATTTAAAAAAAGTCAATTTTTTTATACTACACACAATTACAATACTTCTCCGCACTCCATAGTAAAACAAAAACAAATGGCTTCTGGTGCTGATTATTTTATATGTATATACATTCACGGTATCTCCTAAGATTGGATTTATATACCTTAGGGAAATCTAATTTTTTTTTCTTTCTAATCCATCTTATAGCTTTTATCCGAGAATGGTTGTGCCAAGTCTATTGGCAAAGAGTACAAATCTCGACAACAGGTTAGAACCTGTCGCGTTCCAGTCCAGCGGAAACGTTCAAGTGATGAATGCCACATGTTGCCAAACTGTAACCGTAGCTGCAATCAAGCAACGCTCGTAAAAACGGTTCTTCACTGATTTATTAAATAAAGTTCATAAATCGGAAATTACAATCGATCCTTGTGGTTAGCGCCGTGAAACAAAATACAAAACATGCTGCTATTCTAGAGATAAAAAAATGTATTAATATCAAACCCATCAATTTTAACTTTTAGATTATTTTTGTTTTTATTTGTATTTTGTTTTTTTATTATTATATCGAGATATTAGAAGCAATTTCGTTAATCGAAATCGCTTAAAATTTTAAGCATGGGGTGTGATTTTTTCCTGTAAAAATCTCATTGAGCAGGGTTAGCTTAATTTTTCTAAATTTATTTCGCATTAAAATCTGTGAGAGAAGCCTAATTGGCAATTTTTAAGTAATTTTTTTTACCAGTTTGCATTTAGAAATGGCTTAATTTAAAATTACAAAAAAATTGGAATTCCCTCATACACTCCGACACAACGAAAAATATGAACAAATTTGACGTTTCAAGTATTTTTCAAGAATTTTATTATTTACCCCATCGAATTTTACGTGTTTACATAGACCAGTGTTTCTTAATCTGGGTTCCGCGGAACCCCAGGGTTCCACAAAGGGAGGTCTGAGGTTCCTCGCGCCTAGAGGTCAATAAAAGAAAAAAAAGAAAAACAAAAATAGTAACTAGTAGTATCACCCCTCAAAAAATTTGTCATATAAAAAAAAAATACTAAATTTAGAGTCTAAGTATTACCTTATAGTCAAATAAAACCATTGAAACTTAAGAATGCGGTGAACATCACTATTATTGTCTCAGTGATACCATTTTTGTTGCTCTAAAATTTCTTAACATTCTTATAATACAACGATTACGTTACATTAGTAACAAAATGAAAACATCATTTAAATTGTTTTATTATTATTTTGTTATTAGTGACGTCTGAAGTAATATTGCTTTTCAAATAGATGAGAATATTATTTATGAGTATACATTGAATATGTAAAAAAAAACTGTCCGATCCGAAAGGGGCATATGGGTATCTCAATGACTACCAAAAATGTAATAATAAAATTATTCATGAAAATAAAAATGTTAGGTTAAAATGAAGGTTTTTTGTACCCGATTTCCCCAAAATCTAGCAAATTTTTAAAATATGGCAACACCGTCATCGGGGGCGGTATGTTATATTTGGAAACTATAAAAGTAGCATGATGTTGATATTTTGACGAAAAATTAAATATCCCATATTTTAGTGTTAGGGGGTTCCTCAGAAATAAGTTAAGTGCTCTAGGGTTCCTTCCCCTACAAAAGATTGAAAAACACTGACATAGACAAAATATAAACACCACATAAAAGAAAGCTCTGCTTTTATCGCTACTCTTATTGTCACTCTTATTTATTTATTTGAACGGAACAAGTCCTTTTACATATTATCAGCATACATATACATATTAAATTACAAATCAGACTACTAAATAACAGTATAATCTATCTTCCCAGCATTAGTTTCTTAACACTAACAAGAGAACAATTGATAACGTCAACGCCAATGAACACCACATTACATATGCTCATCATTCGGTTTAGGGGTGAAGCCATGATGTAGTATGATCTCGGGTAATCAATGTAAAACATGTCTTGCGATCTCAAACTAAGCCATGGAACATTTATTTTTAGTTGAGATAGTAGTAAATTGCTATCAATTTGGCTATTTAAAAATTTATATATAAAGGCTACATCAAAATAATGACGTCTGTTATCAAGGTCAGGAGGGTTAAATCGAGTTTGTAAAGAGACATTTGAAGAGGAATCATTTTGGATAAACAGTTTAAAGGACAGCCTGCGAAGAAATTTATTTTGTACAGATTGGAGAAGTTTTTTTTCTTCTGAGTAAAACGGACGGCATATTCAACAATTGGACGAACTAAGGATTTGTAAAGATGGATGAAGCATTGGATATTTCTAAATTCGTAAGAATTGTGAGTAATGAAACCGAGTGTTCTGAGAGATTGTCTGTAGATGTCATGGATATGATCCTTGAAACACAGCTTACTATCAAAGAGGACACCAAGGTCACGTATACTCTTAGTTCGGACAAGTTGTCGGCCAAGAAGAGACTAGGAATGCATAATAGGATTTATTTAACGAGAGAATGAGATTATGAAACATTTAGAAAGATTCAACTGCAGTTAGTACATCTCCATTCCTGTCTACAGTCTCTTGATTATCGAGGCTATAACGTAAGTGCACTTAAACAAAAATATTTTCAATGCTTACAGCTCTCGATACCTGTTTTTTTTTTTATCATAAATAATTGAGAGCTTTTTCCCCTACCATAAAATTTTTAATTTCTTTGCTCCTAATTGAGAATATCAAGCAGTTAAGATATATAATTACAACTCTCCTTTGTCATTTTATTAATGTGCCTCTCGTTTCTGTGCTTTTATATTAATTAATCTAAAGGGCTCCCTTTTCCGTGGATGAAAACGCATTTTCACCCAACCCTGATTATACCATTTTATTAAGTTTTAATTTTTAAATATAACATTAAAATTCATATAACAAATTCTGTTTTGTTTACAATGGCCTCGAAATTAGCCTTTTGATTAATTTAACCTTCCTGTAATTAATTCCTTCGGGCTTTCGAAATACCAATTTTAAGTATTTCATAAATGTGACCAATTAAGAATACCTAATCAATTTAGATTAATAATTTGCCAAGTATTTGATCAAGTCTCGCATAAAGTAGACAAACTTGCCTCTTAATTAAAATAAAAAGAGCGACAAAGGGCTTTTCCGAGACAATGGAGATAAATTTGCTCTCCAGGCTCGCTTTGGGATTGTGATGGGATGGAAAGACAAGAACAAATAGGCTCGGTTCTATCCAGAGAGACCACTGGCCAAAGTTGCCAGCCCATCTCTCTTTCATTAGCTTTCGGCTTCAATGCATATTCACATATTCGAAAACGAATTATATCCTTCCCTTTACTCTCATCAAAGTTTATTAATAGCAAAGCGAAGAGAAAAAAAATAGAAAAAAAATAACAAAAAATAAATGAACATTTTTCATTTCTCTTTAACGAATTCAATTGGGTTTTTATTTGTATTATTCCATTTTTTATCAGCTTTTATCAATATTATTGAATCCCCCTTTGAATGGTTTTAATTAAACTTGTTTCACGATAATTGTATTTAGTATCTCGTTTAAAAATAAAAAATAAATAGATTTTATATTAAATTTGAATTTTTTTAATAAAACTTGAAAAGGTTTTTAAAAAAACATTGACTGTAAAAACGAAATACGCCATTTGTGGCCTCCAAATTTAATTTTTTGTTGTATTTTTTTCAATTTCATCCAAAAGTTATTTAACCTTCCGATAGACGTATCTATCAAATACGCAACTAAATTTTTTCTTTCCTTATCTTGAAAATAAGTTGTTCTTGGAAGCCACCCTCTTTTCTCGAGCCCACCATACCTCAGTACTAGCCGCAACTTTCTACGGTGAACATTAGGACAAGAAACATGTGTTTTGTACTCCAGAAATACGCGCGCCCATCTATGTAAGTTTTTTATATCTTTTATTTTATATGATTTGTTGTCAGATTTCTAATTCATTCGTAATTTAAACTACAATATAAAGTGAATTTACACTTGATTAAAATGAATGCTGAAATTAAATAGAATTGTATATGCACAGGGCCGAATTTCTAAATAGGCTATGTAGGCTGCAGGCTAGAGCGGCAAATTTTCAGAGGCGGCAATTTGACAATTTATTCAAAAGTTAAAATGAAGTATTTGAGATGTTAATAATATTTTCCGTACGAATTTAAGAATACATGTTACTTAAAAATATGTTTTAGTCCTTCTATCTATCTATATATACATAGCCTACTTTCTAAAACTATAACGCGCGACCTTCTTTGTTAGTCTAGGAGGCGCCCCTATCGGAAGGTTAATCTATATAACTTTATAGAAATCTTAAGGAGGCCCTTTCGTCGCCAATGTTAAAAATAAATATTAGATTATAACTATAACTTATTTTTTTATAATAGTTTAAGTCTCTATCTATACTTTGGTGAAGTTTCAATCAAACATTAGGGAGCAAATTTTTTAAAATAAAATTTTTGAAAATGTAAAGATTTTCTCCTAGTCTTATGGAAAATTAAGATCTTGACACTATCTCTTGAATTATACTACTATTAGTTGATTATATAAAGCTAAAAAAACTAAAAATTAGCTTTTGGTAACATGCAGGTTTCTTTTTTTTTTACAATAAAATATATCATTGACCGAGGAAATTACTAAGAAATTTACTATTATTAGAGTTGGTGGCTGTGATAAAACTGTACTAGATGAAGGAGGAGGTATCAGCCAAAGATGGAATCACTGGGTTCAATAAATAATAATAAAATAAAATTCAAGTCGAAACGTCTTATCAAAGGTGTTTTATTGAACCCAGTGATTCCATCTTTGGCTGATACCTCCTCCTTCATCTAGTACACTAAGAAATTTACTTTAAAAATCACATAAATGCTATGTTTGTATGTAAACATAAACAGTATTAATACAACGCATTGCCAATTCATACAAGAGATATTATCAGCTGATTTGAATAAATCAAACTAACTTTTGTATTTAATTATTTTTTATAATTGTTTTTATTTCAAACATTTACGACTTTCAAACTATTTATTTTTTAATTCTAATATTTTCATTTGAATTTTAACTTATTTGATTAAATATTAGATGCTACACTCTTTTGACTCAACTAGAGCGAAAGGACCTCCTTAAATAACTTTTTACTTCCGAACTGTCTCGAAGAGAGAATAATAATGGTGAAAATAAATCAAATTCAAAATTTCAAACAGTAGAAAAATTTGGTAGTCCACTTTTCTTAGAGTTCGTAAAAGTAAAATAGTACGCAATTAGTGTAGAATGTAGATACAATATCTGTCTCAATAAATTATGTCCGTCCGTCTGTTAAAGCAGTTCGTAAATTTGAGAAGATATAAACTTTTCAAGCTATATGTATTTTTTTCCCCGGAAATCAAAAATCGTATTAAAATTATAATGAAATTTTTATTTAGAGAGGTCAAATTTTTTGTGAGGCCTAAAATAAAAAAATATTTTTTTATTATTATGTTTGAGGTATCCCTGTAGAGATCTCCTTAAATAGAATTAGGTTAAATGTGTTTCAATTTAATTTATTTTAAAATGACGGCGTGAAAGAGCTCCAAACTGTCTATTTTCATGTGATTTTTGGACATGTGGACAGAAGTGGCTTACTTTAAAATTTTCATAAAATATAGAAACTCGTTCATTTTCACAACTCGCCTTATCAATGACAAATAAAAACGAATTTCGTATCTCACTTATTTTGTAAGTTAAAAGGTACGGAACCCTCGTTATGCGATCTCGACTCCCACTTGTTCAGCTTATTTGAAATATCTCAAAAAGAAACTAAATCTATTTTAATAAAAAGATTTCCTCAAGAATCAATTCCATGTGCCAAGAAGCGTTTAAATTTCGAATAATTCATCAAAAAAAAATTCTATGAAGTTATTAAGACCTTTAACTGGAATTTAGTCTGTTACTATTTATGTCAGATGGATTTTGCCCCGAAGGACATTCACTGGACCTGATAACTTTTCGGCTTTTGGATTCGATTTTCAAGGAACAACCACCCTTCTGTCATTATTTATAATATCTCACATAAGCAGCAAGACTCTCTTTGATTTTTAACCGACTTCAAAAAAGGAGGAAGTTCTCAATTCGACTGATTTTTTTTTCTGTCTTTGTTACCTGATATTTTAGCCAATTGTAAACCGATTTTGATGATTTTTTGCATTGGGTTCAGTCTAGTTTCCGATTGGTAAAAATATAAATTTCATTAGTATTGGACCTTTTTGTTATGTTTGTTCAGGCATAACTTCTTTGTTTATCAACCGATTTTAATAATTCTTTCTTTGTTTGGATCAGTATAGCTCCAAGATAGTCAAGATACTATTTAACTATTTATTTATTTATTTTATGTATGTTCAGCGAGAACTTTTTTCCACGTGTACCGATTTCGATGATTCTTTTTTATTGGAAAGGGGATACCTTAGGGGTGGTCCCATATTAATTTGGCCAAGTTCTGATGATATATATGATCATTGATAAAATAACGTAAATCTCCAATTCTTATGAGCCAATAATCGAAATTATAATAAATAAAATCTTTTATAAAAAATCTTAAAAAAAAACATTCATTTAAAACCCGCTAACGTTTCGAGAAAATTTCTCTATTTATGAATATCATTTTCTGATTCATTCGCCCGATGCTTTCTCTTACGAGATCCATACAAGCTATTATATTTAGTCACTATTAATAATATAATTAAAAAGAGAAAAATAATAATAATTTTTATAAAAAAACCGACTTCAAAAAAAATTGAATGCAACAAATAAAATAAAATGCACTAAAAGGTATAAAATAATTATCTAATTTAATAAGGAAACCCAAAAACTCTTCGAAAACGTAATGAATAAGAAACTGGAAGAAAAAACACCCACAAATAATAAAGAAGAAGAAATCGAACAAGAATGGAATGATATGAAATCAAGCCTGACCGAAACTGCCAACGAAGTCCTTCAATCAAAGAAAACCGAAATTAAAAAGCCATGGGTCAGACGAAATACTGCAACTGATTGACGAACGAAGAAAAGACGAAGAAGGGAAAGAAACATATAAAAAATTAAGATGGAAAGTTATAAGAGAATGTAGAAAAGCAAAAGAAAAAATGATTCAAGAAAAATGTAAAGAAGTCAACGAAAATCTAGTATTGGGAAATGTGGATGTAGCCTATAGGGCAATAAAAAGAAATTTTCAAGAAGACAAGCCAAAAAGCAAGAACATAAGAAATGAAGGAGGCCACATTATTCTAAACGAAAACGAACAGGCAAATAGATGGAAGGAATACCTAGAAGAACTCTATGGAGAAGAAAAAACAATGAACCCAATAGAATAAGAAGAATCTGTGGACGAAAACGAATTAGGAGACCCCATACTCAGGTCAGAATTCGAGACAGCTTTGAAGGAACTAAAAAATAATAGAGCACCTGGAATAGACAATATACAAGCTGAAATCCTAAAGAACTCTGGAGAAAAGGCACGTGACAAACTTTTTGAACTAATTAGCAAAATCTATAAATTGGGAATCATCCCAAAAGATTTCCAAAAAACAAAATAGTCACACTTCCCAAAAAGACAGGCGCGGATAAATGTGAAAATTTCAGGACCATTAGCCTAAACTCACATGCCTCCAAAATCCTAACCAAAATAATCCAAAGAAGAATAGAACAAAGAATTGAAGAAAATCTGGGGGAAGACCAGTTCGGCTTTAGAAGAAACAGAGGCACCCGAGAAGCAATTCTCTCTCTTAGACTAATAATAGAAAGAGCTTTTATCAGGGAAGAATCTGTCTACATCTGTAAAATTACAAATGATGAAGCTCTTGGAAGAATCGGAGAAAGAAGAACCTTGTGGAAGAGTCTGAAGAAGAGAAGAGGTCAGATGATGGGGCACACACTGAGACATGGGGGACTGCTTAGGGATATCTTGGAGGAGGAGGTGGGAAAGAAAAGGGGAAGGGGAAGACCCAGATTAGAATATTTCAACCAAATAATTGGGGATATGGGATGCCAGACATTTAGAGAGGTCAAACAGCTGGCGGGGGACAGACGACAGTGGAGACGGATTGTTGCATCAAACCAGTCTTAGGACTGTATACTCAATGATGATGATCTAATTTAGTTACACTAAACGACGAAATATTAACATGAAATCACTTTTTGAAGTCGGTGCTAAACAAACTATATAAGCCAGCTTACCCGCCAAACGTACTAATAAGTAAGATCCGTCGAGTGCGATTCATGAAATGTATATTTTTGGCTCCGACTTCAAAAAGTGATTTCATGTTAATATTTCGTCGTTTAGTTGTAACTAAATTAGATAATTATTTTATACCTTTTATTGCATTTTATTTGATTTTTGAGTTCTTATTATTTTATTTGTTGCATTTAGTTTTTTTGAAGTCGGTTTTATTTTTTTTTTATAAAAATTGTATATTTTATAAAATCAACACTTCTGCTCTCTTCAATATAACATTCTCATTACACACTTCTTTACCAATTTTCAGCTCATTTGATAGGTCCCCACATAATAATTTGATTTCTTTTCGCATTTTTCATATTTAAATTATGAAATTAGGAAGCCCAAAATTTAACCATTTATTTATTTTTGAAATACAAACATTATTGCAAATTAATTAACTATTAAACGATTTTCCTATTCAGTTAATTGAATACTAACAACACCCATTGTTTCTCACCCATTATCAACTCCGATAACAAATCAATATAGTTGGGGGATCAAGTCGGGTGAACCTCTTCATTTATCTATAGTTACGCAGTGTTTCTTTTTGGCTTATAATCCACTTAAATATTCTTTTCCACGGCTTATTTTCTTCTCGGAAGTGAATTTACGACCCCGGAGCTCTGAGTTTGACACTGATTCACTGTCTCAAGCTATTCTCTTTTTCCCATCGTCTTGATTAACTCTTCTCTGCAGACTTTTTTTTTCTTAAAGACTTAACCCACCTACGCTTTCAACTTACTGTGAAAAGGCAGGCCAAACTGACCTAAATGAGATTCCTGGATCTTATCACTATCAGCTAATCATTAATCCACATAGTCTTGGAAAGGCTCGAGCGTTGTTATCAGTTAGGAATTCTGTCATCAATAAAATCCTCAACAAGATTTATTTTTATTAGTTCACATAAATCTTGTAAAAATGCCTCACTATTTGAGTTTTGTATTCTGAATGGATTTGTTTTAACCATTATATTTATTCACTTCATAGTAACAATGACATTCGGAAACAAATGGCAAATTTCCATCAGAGGAATAATGATTTGAAAAATATAGTAAAAGGATTTTATTGTTTAAAAAATATATCAAAAACCATCAACATAACTTTTTTTAAGGACAATCTATTCTTTAGATATGATGTAGTTTAAAATAGACATTCGGAAACAAATGCAAAATGTCCATCAGATTGATGTTTTGGGATATATAGTAAAAAGATTAATAGTATATTAATTTAAAAACTCCGCAGGATTCACAGGAAGTAGTGAATTGTCTCGAAAAATGTTTAATTTTGTCATGTTTTTTATTGATAGCCCCTTAGATCTATGCAACCAATATGTCTGCTTTGGCGAGAATTAATATACCCTACAGTGAAACAAATTCTTAATAAAATTTTAATTCTTTATCTCTAAGCTTTCGATCTTGTAATAAATAGATTTTCATGGCTATACTATTGAATTTATTTGATTTATTTTTTAATGTGTTTAAAAAAGTCTAAATGAAAATTATTTTCAAATATATATTTTTTCATGTCACACTTTGTGTCTCTCTGGATTCTGATTCCTCTGATAACTTACGAACGTGAATTTGAAGGAAGCTAATTTTAATGCCAAAATGTTTTTATTTATAAAACAAAAAATAAGTAAATTTTGAATCTTTAACTTTTGAACTTTTGAAAAATGAGAAAAAATCAAATTGTCGAGATCATTCGAATAGTTGTAGCTAATTAGAAAAATGAGGGACACAAGCTTGTATTAATAAACTCTTATTTTGTTTATTGGGCCTCCGAGGAGCGGGCCAGCTCTTACAAAGATAAAAGATTATTACATAAATTTATTTACAAACCTTTCACACTTTCAGCTTGAGAACAAATAAATTCAGATTCAGGCTGAGAGAACCAAGATTAATCCTGACTTACATTTCTTTTTTTTATATTTATAATAAAATAATTATACCCCACTCGCTCTAAGTTCTTCTGCTGAAAGTGTACAAATTAAGGAGAGATCCCCTCATCGCCCTATATGCCAAATCGTTTATTGTTTTTTGGGATATACCCAGGGCGATGAGGGACTCTCCGCTTTATGCCGCCACACTCCCTTCCTCGAGAGTGTGATGGCCTCGACCTTGACCGAGCCCGCCCCGACGCCAAATCGCTCCGCAATATTATCCACCAGATTGGAGTTGCCCCTATATTTTTCTATTTTGTTTCGGTGGGCAACACTCAGTCCTGCAAGCGCGGAGACGATCTGCAAGTCCAAAACCCACACCACCCACGACGCATCCTTTGCCACGATGTCTGGCTTTCTATTGCCCGCCGAGCTGGAGTACAAGTACTCCAACTCGACACGCATTCCCTTTTAAGCCAAACTTTCTAACTCACAACTAATGCAAAATGTCCATCAGATTGATGATTTGGAATACATATATAGTAAAAAGATTAATAGTATAATAATTTAAAAGCTCGGCAAGATTCGTAGGAAGTAGTGAATTATCTCGAAAAGTATTTAATTTATTAATAGAACCAAGCACGGCGGAACGATCTTAGGCCAGGGGGTCAAAACTTGGAAAGTGATGTAGGCCTTCTATGGAATACCCCTCAGCAAACGGGGGTCTGACCCCCTTGACCCCGTAGACAAATTCCCAAGGGGGTCAGCTGACCCCACAGTTCCGCCGTCCCTGAATAGAACAACATAGCAAAGCTCTATGTTAGGAGTGTCAAACTCAAACATGTGCCAATTTTTGGTAGTATTCTGTGGGCCTCCTGAAGTGTAGAAATGCAAAAACTAATCACCCAAAATGGGGGGTGGGGTCAAAAATGTAAATTCTAGCCCGTTGAACCAAACTCAACAAAATTTTGTATACATATTCTGTGGGCCCCCTGAAGGCTAGAAATGCAAATACTAACCACCCAAAATGTGGGGGGTCAAAAATGAAAATTCTAGTCCGTTGGACCAAACTCAACCAAATTTTGTATACATATTCTGTGGGCCCCTGAAGGCTAGAAATTCAAAAACTAACAACCCAAAATAGGTGAGGGGCAAAAATGAAAATTCTACCCCTTTGGACCAACGTGCTTCCTCATAGCTTACAAAAAGAAGAGAAATATCAACCAAAACATTCTGTGAAAAAACAGGCCAAGTTCGAAAAAGTAGTGAAATCTAGTGAGTAGCCAAGTTAAATTCGCCAAGTATAATTAAGTTGAGAAAATAGTAGATCTCTCAATTTAATTATTCTTGTGGCGAATTTAACTTGGCTACTCACTAGATTTCACTACTTTTTCGAACTTGGTCTGTTTTTTCACAGAATGTTTTGGTTGAGATATTTATATCTTCGTGTTATTAAACAGAAAATTCTGATTTTTCTTTTCAATTTTGAAATTTGAATTACTCACCCTAAAAACATTTCTGAGTTCAAGCATTTCGTATATTTATAAAATATTCAAGTTTTTTTAATGTTTCCATAGGGTTTTTCCGATCTTCATAAATTCCATCCCTTTGAGATTAAAAATAAATTAATAATGGTTTCATTAGGGTAACAAATAATTTATATATTTTTCACATTCAACCGTAATTTATCGATTCCTTATATAAAAATATAATTTATGATTGAGCATGATTCCATTGTTTTTTTTTTTTTTTGTTTTTTTCTAATTTAAATGAAGAAAATTATTGATGAGAATGGCAAGATGAAATTCTGTACTGCAAGAAGAATACTAAATTGAAAATTTATCATTAGATATTTTGAACACGCATGGAGCCAACTCTAAATATTTCATTATTTCAGCCTAATACTATAAATCTCACCTCTAGATGTGTAATATTAAATGCATAATATATCACTATTGATATTTATCGATTCAAAAGAGATAGGTGAATTGACGGGGAGGATTGATATCGGATGGAAACTAAATCGGAAAAGTGTTTTTTTTTTATTTAATTAGTTTTTTCCTCTTATTAAAAACAAGGACTAAAAAGATGATCAAGGACAGTCGATGGTGGAGAAGTAATCCCCGGAGTCGAAGCTCAAATACAATGTATACATTAATGTAAAATATTTTTTTTCCTCTTCTATTAGCCACCTAGTTCCGTTACATTTCGAAAGAAAGGGCTTACGTTTAGATTTTTTAGAGTCAACGGAAATAAAATTAGCTCTCTCCAATAAAACGAATATAATAAACTAAAATAAAAAAATATATTATAATATTATATTATATTATTATATATTATTATTATATATTATAATATTTATATATAAACTAAATAATCAATTAGAAGTCAAGAAAAGTACAATCATTGATTACATTCTTTAAATATTTGCAAATTTGTTTTGTGTGTAAATTCTCATTTCTCAGAAGACCATTCACCATTAAACAAAATAGACTTCTCTCTCCACTAATTTTAAATATTTACCCTTTTGTTATCTTAAAAATAAATTTTACCATTGAGTTGTATTCAAATTCGAAATCCTCATTGCTCAAAAGGCCATTCAAAATTAAACAAAAGTAGACTTCCTACCTTTTCTCCCTCAACTAATTTTAAATATTTACCCTTTTGTTATCTTAAAAATAAATTTTACCATTGAGTTGTATTCAAATTCGAAATCCTCATTTCTCAAAAGGCCACTCAAAATTAAACAAAAGTAAACTCTCTACCTTTTCTCCCTCCACTAATTTTAAATATTTACCCTTTTGTTATCTTTAAAAAATAAATTTTACCATTGACTTGTATTCAATTTCGACTTATCCAGGTCAGTTACTTTCTGTTTCTCCTGAAGATGGGTTAGTCACCCGAAATATATATATCGAGATTAAAGGTTCTCCAAAAATAAATTCGTTTTATTTTTTATATATTTTTTTTTTTTTTTTTTTTTTTGACTTTTCGGCCTTTCTAACCATAAGCCAATTTACGATACTATATATTTTTTAAATTTTGCATATACCCCGGGGGTCAGATTTTAGCCGAATGCCTCGAGTCGGATTCGAATCCGGGTCCCCTATTTTTTATATCTTAATGTGAAACCTACCAAGTATTTTTATCCAATAATTGTAAAATAATTGGTTTAATAAAATTAAAAAAATATATCGATTCAAAGATTTATCTTTCAAATTAATTAATTACTTTTTTAATTTTAAATGCAATTTACACTAAGAACTAATAACTTCATTTTTATGAATAAATCCCAAATTTAGATTTTTACACATCTTTCCAGATATTTTATGGTCGCTTGAGCCCAAAAATTAGATTTTAGATAATGTCTTAGGTAAAGGTTTGAATATCTATTTTTCTCTGCTTGATGCAAATAAACAAAGACACATATATCTTCTTCTTTAAGTGCCATATCAGGTCTCCCTGACGTTTTGGCTCTTGTCCACATATACCTGTGCTGAGTGTGTTTAGGTGTTTTTACACAGATATACGGGACCTACTTTTTAACTCCGGTTCCGAATGGCTAGATTGGAGAGGTTACTAGGCAATTATACTCTTGGTAGGTTTCCATTGTCTTCCAAGAGGAGGCGACTGCAAATATCTGCCGAGACTCAGTCTCGAACCAGCGTATTTCAGGCCAGCTCTAACCACTGACTCACAATCGCCTCAGATATATATATATTTATATATATATATCGAAATTATATATCTGTATATATATATATAATTTATTTTTTGAGACTATAGTTTCGAAGGCTTGGACCTCATCATCAGTCTTTTTAATTATAAATATTATTTTTCATGGGATCAGTATCACGTGAATATTGAAAAAAATTTTGAATTTTTTTTTCTATTTTTCTGGCTAATTATGTAATCTTAAAATTAGAGGTTTCATTTAAAATGTAAGAAAGTTACAAGGGCAGGTTTCAAAATGATATCTTTTAGATTACTTTATTCGATTACTTTTTATTTTTTCACTTTTTCACAAAAATAGCTCAAACAGTTTTCATGAAAAATAACTTATTTATCTATACCCAGGCTACAATATCTAAAATAAAAGTTTATTATATAGGTACTGAATAAATGTATTTTTGCAAGATATTTATTTTTTACATAAGTTAAAGTATTTAAGAATAAATGTCTTCCAAAACGGATCCTATATAGGTAATGCAAATTCTTCCCTTTTTGCGGAGCAATTCAAATTCACAAAATTATCATAGTAAACCTAAATTGGTTTCCATTTGAGATTATATTTTTAAAAATAAAAAAATCAATTTAAAAATATTCATTTATTAAATGAAAAAAAATGATCTTATAAATGTTTCAGCTCAAGATAAATATTTCATTTATTAAATTTCCAGATAACTTTATATAATTTCCCTGAGGAACTTTTACTTTTTCTTATTCCGTATATATGGGTTAGATTCATTTTTAAATTTTTCTTTTTCTTTTCTCTTTTTCTAGTGACGTGATCGTGATGATTCAATTATTTATTGGACCAAAAAAATGACATTTCTTCTCTCCTGCGCCCGCATCCTTGCTTTTTGATTATTTTCCAGGTCAATGCTTTATGATTTCACGTATGAATCCTCTCTTGTTCGGGTCATTGGTTTTTTCTAATTTCAGTTTCGAAATTAATTCAGCCCTATTTATATAAGCTTTAGAACTGAAAATGAATGTTTTACATCCTTTATATATTTATATATTGAACAGCTTAAGGATAAACACCCTTTCATTTTTTACAGTACTATAGGATTTAACCAAGTATGAAAAGGAGAAAAGGTTCTCCTAGCCTCAAAAGTATATTACGTAAAAAAATGTATTAAGATAATATATATATATATATATAAGCTATATATAAACGTATGCATTCAGATTAAAAATGTTTTTCATAAATGATTTGGGTGTTTTTATACCCCTACGGTCCCTGTCATTTTTTTAAAACTTTAACATTTAAGCTGATGTTTGATGGAATATATTTTTTTCTTCCTATGCATACACTATAAAACCTTGTAACGTAAGTCCTTAGTAGAAATGATGCGATCATTTTCTAACGATCTACCTAGTTTACAATAACGACTAGGCAGTAATCAGTAACCGTGAATGAAGCTGAGCTTAAGAAGCAATGTTTAAAATATTTGGAAAAATTTATGACCACTAAGTAGATATTAATAAAAATAAATCAACAATCATTACTGTTTAATAATATTTTATTATGAAAGAATTTAATAAATATTTTTTAAGTTTAATTCTTCACTGGAGGAGGTAGGAGCACCCCTTGACCCCATTGTTTTTGCTTCCGGCTAAATCTTTTTTTTTTTTTTATTTCACAATAATTTCAAATCAAAAAATACTGATTAACTTTGATTTTTTAAATATTTTAATTTAAATTTTTATGAACATTCATTTTTTAGCTTATACATGAAAGTAAAATATTTCTAAGAAAATTTCATATTTGAGTAACCGTAAAAATTCTTTAAAATCGTTATTTACCATCTATTCATAATATCAATAAAATGTAACCCCTAAATCTGTATATTATATATACTGTTAAAAATTTCTTATATAATAGTATATAAAGTTAGTGACTTATCAACCAGGGGATGCTGTCCAAAAAGTACCTACTCTTCATTTTTTGAAATTTTATTTTATTCTTCTCTTTTTTTCAAAATTCATCGAAATCGGCATCATTTTCGTTATTTAACATTAGATTTTTTTTAAATATATTTTTAAACCTTTGGTCCATACTGCTTTGTTTGAGTGAGGGTAGGAGTCAGAAATTAATTATTGTGACTTCAACTCCACAATCCCTGAGATGGAAATCGACCATCTTCCACAATGAATCATCCTTTCCTATAAGAAAATCTTAAATTACTTCTAATTCTATTGCTATAAGCAAGCTATGGCTTGTCTATAGGACTCTTAGTTATTTCTGATCTTATATATTGAGTGTTCTTAGAAATGGATTAGTCTAAAGATTCCCGAATCATCTTTATTTATTCCTTTTTTGTTCCTCAGCAGGAACAATTTTTATTCGACTAAAACTCGTCTGAACTTGTCTTTGACCTGCTGGAAGATATACCAGGCAGGGACTTCAAACCTTCTAGACGCGCTCTTTCCGGAAAAATCATTCATTTTAATTTCCACTTGAAACTATGCAACAATTTCAATTCATTTCGAGAACCAATATATTATAATACTTTTCAAAACAAAAAATGTTTTTTATAGAAATAGTTGAAATAATAATTTGAAAATTTAAAGATCCTCCTGAAATTTTGAAGTAGACCTTATATATTTATGAAAATACTTTAAATGTTTTAAATTTTAGCGATGCGCTGCACCCAGAGCATCAATGGACCGCACGCTACTGATATATATATATATATATATATTTAATTCATCCTCAGTAAAGTCATACAATATTTATCTCTTTGTGAGAATTTTATTTCACTCTATTTAATTTTTTTTCTTTTAAGCAAATATGTATAATAGTACATATGGCTCTTTCTAAAGTGAAAAGCCTTTAGATAAAAAAATAAGGAATATTTTTCAAAGATATTTAGATTTTCCGTTTCTCTGAGCTGAAATGTTTTTTTCTTTTGATTCTTTCCAGTTGTTTCCAGTAATGCGTGTGATGTATCAACTGAGCCATCCGAGCGTCCGCCTATCCACACGGTGCTCACTAAACTTTTGCTAGGACATCCTGTTTCTTTAGAGCCGTTCCGCTCCTTGAATGATAAGACTCAACTTTTGGATGCTGCTTTGGAAATCGGAGACGGGAACGCTGTCCTTAAAGTGAGTGTCTTTTTTATCCCTGTTCTACATCTAATATTTAAATAAACAAAATTAAAATTTTATTATTTCAATGATTATAAATTTTCACTTAACAATATTCTACATCTCTAAGAGAGATTATCCTTTAAAATAATTTAAATTTTTTTTCCTTTGTTCACTATACTAACATACATATACTCTCTAGCATTCAAAAAGTTGAATTAATTATTTTCTGTAATTCCTGAAGATGGGTTGATATCCCAAAATATATATTGAAAAAATTTACCTCTTTTATTTTTTAATTTTTAACGTGAAACAAGTAGCCTAAAAAACCTAACTCATAAAATTGATATCTCATAAAATATTTATTTATTTTTATCTTTATTAAAGATGTTTGTTTCACCTTGCACCAACACCACAATCTCTATTAATCATAAATATTACTTATAATTTATAATTAAAAATAAATTAAGGCATTTGTAGAAAGTCGAAAAAATAAAAATTGTTTGAAGTAATTTCAAAAACTAAAAAAAAATGACTTCAGTATCTAAAAAATTTTCAAACACACTTCACCAAAATTAAATGCGAGGACCTTTATTTTTCGATACGCCCACCGGGAGTTGAAAGTCCCTCCCACAAATTTTCCCATACGTCTCTGGCTAAATAAAGTTATTCTGTGGCTTGTACTATATACGGAATTTGAATTATTTATCCATATTTGTGAAAGGTGAAATCAAAGTACGTTCAGTGGACATTTTTCATATTTTTTATTGATAGCCCCTTAGATCTACGCAACCTATTTGTCTCCTTTGGCGAGAATTCATATACCCTACAGTGAAACAAATTATTATTAAGAATCTTGCGGATACAATAATATTTTAATTCTTTATCTCTAAGCTTTTGATCTTTTATTAAATAGATCATCTTCATGGCTATAGTATTGAATTCACTTGATTTATTTTTTTGTGTTTAAAAAAGTCCGAATGAAATTTTTTTTTAGAAACTTTTTAAAATATAAAATACTAGGTAGATTTCACATAAATATTTATGATATACCTACCTAGGATTTTATATTTTAAATTTTAAAAATCTTCTAAAAATTTTTCAAAAATTTTCTTTACTTTATTTAGAACGTTTGATTTCAAGATGCGAAAAATCAGAAAAAAATTGAATTATAGAGACCATTGTATATATTATAAAAAAAGTTCACTTCTGAGTAATAACCGTTGCTAATCGATTTTGAGAGAAAGAGGTGTTACTTAATAAATATTTCAAGCTTATTTTAATAAAAATCTTTGAAAAAAAAACTATATATACCTATATATTCCATTATCTTTTTTATCCAAGCCTCTTGATTTTACAGAGTTCGCCAATTAAATATTTAAATTTTAGAATGAATTTTACATATTTTATTTAAGATCTAATAACTTTTTATCAACTTTTTTTATATTTAAAACTTTCTTAAGTAATTTTTTTTTTTGAAATACCAAAGAAATATTATCATCACTTAATAATAATTCAATTTACTCTTCGTTTTCTTATTCCGAAAGTTTTCAAAGACACTCTTCATCCTGAATTCCTTTTAGTTACTCCGAAGACAATGAATTTATTTTTTAATTATTTATTTTAAGCATAGTATATATATATATCAAATATAAATATGTACGTAGGTATATATAATTTATTTGTTTGAGACTATAGTTTCGATTGTTTGGCATTCATCATCAGTCTTTTTAATTAGAAATATTTTATTTGTTAATTCTCATGTATTCAATTTCCCAATGGATATAGAAGAGTCGTTTTGTTGTTATAACAAGCCAGCCTTCACATAACAAACGATTGTGTGGTGGCTGGCTTGTTATAACAACAAAACAACTCTTCTATATCCATTGGGGCAATTGAATACACCAGAAATATAAATGTTTCTAATTAAAAAACTGATGAAGAAGATCAAACCTTCGAAACTATAGTCTCAAACAAATAAATTATATTTATATTTGGTATAAACATGTATAATATGTTTGCAGAGGACAAGCCCATTGATTTCTCTTTATGAATCAATAATTCTGCTACTCTCGGCAAAACAAAATCTTTCAAATTAAAAAAATATGTACTAAATTTCCGTTCATTAGTCTAGCTTTTAAAAAGCTTGCTACATTATGTTTAAATCGTTTCCGATTTTCTGCATTTTTCGATTTTAAATTTTAAAGCTTGAAATCTTTCCAGGTCTTCATTTTCGAAATACAAATATTTTGGTACCAGAACGAATTTTCTACGACCTTTCGTTCTGGGATCATCGCGGGAAACGGAATTCACAAAGCAGACATTCTATTTTCTAATATCTAAAAAATGGGCAGTGAAATCGATTATTCATTAAAAGAAGCGAATTGGGAATTTATTTTATGAAAAAAGTTCCCAGCTAGAAGAATAATCCCTCCTCGATATCTCTTAGAAGCTGCAAGGAAGTCCAAAACAAGTTCAGACAAGTTTTATCCGATTAGGAATATTTATTAAATTTTGTTATTCTAGAAAGGCCTAAACATTTTATTAGAAATCCGAAGGATACTCTTTAGCCATGAGAGAGAGGAAAGAAATAATTATTTGCTCTTAACTGAAATACAGGGCGGGGCATGAAGATCTACCATATTTTAAAGAGGCATAAAAAAATGAGAAAATTTAACTAGAAAAAAACTGAATATATTTTTGAAAAGAACTTTTTTAATGTGTTTTAAACATTATATCAGTCGAAAAAAAGGGGGGAGGGTCAAAAATGAAAATTCTATCCCTTTCGACCAAACTCAACCAAATTTTTATAGATCTTCTATGAAACCCCAGAAGGCTAGAAATGCAAAAACTAACCACCCAAAATGGGGGGAGGATCAAAAATGAAAACTCTAGCCCTTTCGACCAAAAAATGTATACAAAATTTGGTTAGTTTTTTGCATTTCTAGACTTTTTGGGGCCCACAGAATATATATACAAAATTTGGTTGACTTTGGTCTAGATGGCAGGAATTTTCATATTTGCGCCCCATCTCCCCCATTTTTTTGTCTGATAATGTTTAAAACACATTAAAAAAAAATTATTTTCTTTTCTTTTCAAAAATATATACAGTTTTTTTCTTGTTAAATTTTTTCATTTTTTATACCTTTTCAAAATGTGGTAGATCTTTATGGCCCACCCTGTACAAGCTAAAGTTGCAAAGGAAAAAATAGAGAGCTATTTTACTCGAAGAACCTAATATTGAATTCACTCAAAGATGTATTTCTTTTATTTATTTATTTATTTATTTTAATAATTGAAGTGAAGAATGGATAAATTTTTATTTTTTTTATTTTATTCATTGCAAAGCAGATGGGTAGGGTATTGTAATCGTCGTCTTCAAGAGGCCCCCAGGTAAAGACTATGGAACCCATGGTCTCAATCAAAGTCACAAAATTTTACTATTAATTCAAGTTGTATTAGGACCTGGCGGTATATATAGTAAATATATATGTACCTATATGCGTATGTTTATTTGCATCAAGCAGAGGACAACCTTAGAGATTTCTCCTTATAAAATAAGACATCTGCTATTTGAATGCGTATGTAATATATTTTCAACTTTAAATAGTATCCGAAACTAAATCAAATGGTAGTCTTAAATGAAGAATTGATTACATTTTCATTGGAAGAAATGTAAAAAAATTTAAAGCTTAGTTAAAGTTTTGATTTCGACATGTGAGCTTGGGCGGTTGATTTATAGCCGAACGGGCTGGCGATTCCAAGTAGTATTAAACCACCAAGTAGGATTCATTAGTGATTAGTGGTGGATTGCGTTTTTCATATGAACCAAACGGAATCGATTTTATTTCACCCCGTTAAAGGCGTTTGAGCTCTTTTTGAATACCAATTGGGAATTATGAAACTTTTTTACTTCGAAAAGTTTTCGTTTAAATTTTTATCGCTAATATTATAGAGTAAAATAATATAAAAATCTCCGGAATATGAACAATCTAATTATAATTCTTCTCGGAGCTTAGGGAGACTTGAGCTCTGCGGGGATTTTCCATCTATTTAGAAAATAATCTAAATATAGTAAATGAATCTTTAGTATTCCCTGGAGTCTCTTTTTCTTATCAATATCTCATCTTCACCAATTGAATATTCCACGCTATTTATTACAACGGCTGTCAAAGTAATTTAGTGCGGAATTCAAGGAAATGGAAGCCCTGAAGCAAGGACACTCTGGGAGGTCTAAAATAAATAACCTGTCATAGTAAAAATAAAATAAAATTTAAAATGGGGAAAAAATTGAAAACGTTATCAAGACTCGGTACGTTCTCAGAATTTTTCTCAGCTAATAGTTTCAGCTAGAAAAGTCAAATTTGAAACTTATTTTATATACGCGTATATCGAATTGTACATTATTTATTACAACCGTTATGAATCTTCTTATTTAACGATTTGATTTTATCTGGTTTTACCCTTAGGATTCTGTTTAAAAAGTAAATTGGGACCCTATTAATCTCACTACAATATCTGTCTGTGAGAACATTGTTGCTCGTAAATTAAATAAAATTGAAACTTTAAATTTAGAAGTTATATGTTATCATTATTATCATTCAGTTCCATTATCAGAATTAGATGTGACAAATCAGAAGAATAAAGGAACAATTAAACACCGTGTTAAAACTTGTCAATTTATTGTATCTTCAACAGACTGACTCTTGATCAAATTTTGTCATTTTTGTCAAATTTTGGCATTTGATCACACTTTGTCAATTAATAAGAAAAGAATTAAATGACAAAGTGTTTTGAAAATTTGATTAAGAGCCTGATGAAGCCACAAAAAATTGGCGAAACGTTGCAATTGATCGCAAGTTTTAACACGGTGTTTAATTGTTCCTTTTTTCTTCTGATTTGTCACATCTAGTTATATGTTATATTCCTTTTCCTTCAAATCAAAAATCCCATTATAATTTTAATCGAATGATTATTTTTGGGAGGTTCGCATTTTATGTGAGGCTAAAAATAAAAAATATTTTTCATAGAGTGTCAAGTAGGTATAGCTATAAGAATCACTTTACATTTTTTTTAAGTTATTTCAATTTAAAATGACGGTGTGGGATAACTCGAAAGTGGCCGTTCTTAGGTGGTTTTTGTACCATGTCAATATCAATCAAATACTTGAATTAAAATAATTTAAAAAAAAATACCAAAAATTTACACTTCCATTCCTTATCGGCGGTAAATAATAACGAATATGATATATCATGTATTTTAGAAGATATAACCATTTTTACGGGGAGTCGGGTAGCTCATTCAGCTAACGCACTGGCTTCGCTTCGGCATCGATCGATTATGACGATGTTGGAGTGGAGGTTCGGGGTTCGATCCTAGCTGGCAAATAAAAGTTTCTACCGGCTGAAAACGCGGCTCCCTCACTAACCCTACTAACACTCTACTTATGTGCTGTCTAAATGGGATTTGTTCCCGGTGACATTAAATAAATAAAAAAAAAAAAAACATTTTTACTGCTTCATATTGGCCCCTGGGACTCACGGAATGCTGGGCCATTCAACTAGTAGTTGCATATATTATACAATTTTTTGCTCGTTTAAGGTAGTTCTTTCACAAATGCAAAAATTAAAGAAGTCTTCAAAACTTGGAATATTAGTCATTAAAAGCATAATAAACACACTGTGTTTGTGTTTTATTTCATCATAGGCACCACGAGGAGTGCTTGATGAAATTCATGATTTAAAAAATAAAACAATAAATAAACAAATAAACAGAATAAAATATACAAATAAATAAATAAATAAAGCAAATAAACAAATAAAACAAATATACAAAGTAATCCTGCCGAGAATATGTCAGAAATCAAGTCCAAGCATGATCGTCGTCTAAAAACTCACCAATCCTTTAGTATGCCTTTTTTCTAGTAGTGTGCGCTTAATGGAGGATTTAAATTTATTTAGAGCTAGACTAGCAATTTCCTCCGGAATTTTGTTGTAAAAGCGCACAAGTAAAAATTAAAATTTGAAGACGATTTACCACACAAAACATGAAATAATTGCAATTAAATATGAAGTTTTTTACATGTGGTAGATTGGGAAAGAGTGGGAAAATGATAATTATTTTTTTTTTCATTGAAGGACTTTCACCATTTTGATGAAAAACTGATAATTGTTAGAATAATATATTCGGAATATCTTAAAAAAAAATTGAAATTATTTACCGCGTAGTCTTGATAAAAAAAATAAAGTAAAAAAAAAACATATTTGGGCGACTATTTTTAGTGGAGGGGATATAATATCAATGGCTTGGAAACTATCCATTCATAAAGAGAATATAATAGATTAAAAAGTACAGTCACGTTAAAAAAGATAACCTAAAATTTTAGCATCGTTCATAGTTATAGGGTGGTTACGAGGCTAAATTTTATGGTTTAGATTGTCGCGAAAGAACCTCCTTAATAAGAATAGATTTAAAAATAATTTCTATGTTGAGAGTGAAATGAACTGCCAATATTTTAAAGATTGATTTGATTTTAGGCAGAATATAAATAATTAGAATTAATGAATGTAATTTATTTTTCAATAATGTTTGCAAGCTCTTATATCATATTATCTATAGAAATTACTTGCCTCTAATTATCCAGGTTAAGTGGAAATATTCAATAAATATTTAAGAGGTTTTACATTTACAAGCACTTGAAAATTTATATCCTCGAAAAGTTAACGGCTCATCTTATTAAAGTTAGATGGTGGTATTTATTTTAAATTATCTCGGCTCCAAGGGGAGGATCTAATTTTTTTAATAAATGGACGGAATCCCATTCAGAGGCAGTTTAATTATTTAAGCTCATTTTTTCTCCAGGCTTATTCTTTCGTTTTTTTCTTTTTTATTTCAATTATTTACTTTTTATCTTTCTTCTGCTCTAGTTCATTCTTTATGAAATTCTATAAAAGATTATTATTTTCATGTTTTGTTATAATTAAATTTAACTTCTTCACAAAAGCATAAAAAAGCAACAGATTTTTAATACGATTTAGTAAGGTCTTTTATAAATTTTGACTTAATTTCTCGTCAGTTTTAATTCTAAAATAATGTTTTCGTGGTTATTGATTATTAAACTCTTTCAACTGATAAAAAATTAAATAAAGCGTAATTGTAACATTTGTAAAAAAAAAATTTCCACTAATTGACATAACTTGCCAATAGTTTTTTGTTTTTATTTACATTGAACACAAATAGTTAATACCAATCAATATTGAATAGAAGAAATCTTAGGAAAAAATTTGAAGCTAATATTTTTGATGCCTTTATTAATGTTGGTTATCTGTTTGTTATTTAAGTTTTTCTTTGTCATTTAAATCTGATTCCACCTTTGATATCTAATTTTTGGAATATATGTATACCTATATAAATTCTGACTCTACTACGATTTATCATTTTCACTAATCTTGCTAAAAGCTGTTAACTGAAAAAAATAATTATGTATTTATATTAATATAGGACCAATATATTAATTTTTTGCTATTTTATCACCCCCCCCCCCCCACACACACACACACAAAAATTGCTTCTTCACTTCCAGTCACAAACCGAATTGGTTCTCTATCTGTAAAAATTCACGAAAGTAGCTTTCTCTGAGTAGTACCAAAAAATTATTAATCTAGTAATTCAAATATTTATTTTATAATGAAATATTTTGTTTCAGGTGGTGATGTTTTTGGAATCCACACTTAAAAAAAGTATATGGCAACGTTTACTCTTGGAAAGACCTGAGGCACTTAATCAATATGCATCCTATCTTGAAACTAGATTTCGTCACCAAGAATTATCTGATCTTCTTGAGTAAGTTGAATATTTGAAATTATATATTTGTTAAAATAACTTTTTGACATCAAAATCGATTTACCTGGATAGAGACTGAGAGGGTAATCTGTATTTGGGAATGTTTGCGAGATCAAATTATTTTTTTCAATATATATGCAAAAGGGCTTTGACAAAAATGACTTTTTAATCTAAATAAACGGAAGGAAAAGGAAAAATTAAAAATTCATAATATAGTGATGAGAAAATTCACTGTTGTATCTCAAGTATTATAAAGGTAGACAAATATACACCTACGAGCTTTTCGTGCGTGCCTTTGGCACGACCTCGAAGCTCGGCCCTCCGAGCTGGTGCCCTGGCGGGCTGCGTCTCGTTCCAAAAATGTTATTCCTCTTAAAAAACCACACTCCAAATGTATACCTGTAAACTCCCGAAAATACATAGTCTCATAAAAGTTTCGCCTCATTTTCGTCCTGACACAGCTACAGAAATGAGGCTCTAGATATGAATCTGGAAGTATTTTTTCTTCTATAATCTACAGCATTGTGATATTTTTTGTGTGTAAATAGATTTATTTGAATAAGTGGGATCGTGTGAGGAGGAGAATTATATTATATCATTTTTTTTAAATTTGGGATCGATAATCGATATAAGGCTCCAAATATTTAAAAGAGATCAGGTGTTGTTTGTATGACAGGCTGCTCCAGTATTGCCATGAAAAACTCATATGGGCATGCGTGTCTTAAGTCGTTCAATTTTGTAAAAATCAAAAAATAAGAATAACAAAATTTAGATTTTTAAAAAATTATAAAAAAGTGGCAAATTATTAAAAAATAAACAAATAATACATAAAATATAAATCAAATAAGATATGATTGATTTCTTTTTCTGTGCGCAAAAAAAAGCGAATTGAATATTTAATTTTTGAGTGATGAGGGGGGGGAGGAATAATTATTAATATATTTAATGTTTCTTAATTTATAATCAATTGGAGTCTTTCATTTCAAAATTCGAGTCCAAATTACGATTATATTTCAAATTTGCCACAAATATACCGACGGCGCACTCTGTCGGCAGCATTATGTCAGCGTTGCGGCAAATTAATTTAGGCAAATATATATAGTATAAATCAAAATTGACTCATCCATCTTATAATTAAAGAAAGATTATTAAAACTTGAAGAAAAACCAATATAGGATCGGAGTCTAAATTATCTTTAAGCGTAGATTTGAAAGAAAATAAAAATTTAGGATTATGGATAAATGGAACCAGCCAAAGAATCCGAGCCTTATTAAGGATAAATGGATGAACAAATACGATGGTTAGAGTTCTATTTATATGATTCGGCCCCAAAGGAAAGGTGAACGTCGCATATCGTCGGCTTAGAGTGTAAACCTGCTAACTCTATTTTTTATCATATATGACATATTAATATTTATCGAAAGAAAAAGACATGCAACATCGTTCCAAGTATAACTGCTACTTAAAATACGATCGTAAGTTGTAGAAAAAAAATGTGAAAAATAGTTTTTTTCATAATAACAATATTAAATTTTGTTTGTTTTTTCTGTGCCCTGTAAAATTTCCTTGTTGTGAGTTAGCAGGTTTACTCTCTAAGGCGACGATATGTTTCATAATAAATGAGGCTTAAGTGCGAATCATTGACTTATAAAAACTTATAAAAAGAAATAAAATAAAAAATAAACACACATCTATTCGATTATTTAATGATTTTTTATATTTCGGTAAGTAATAAATACAGTTGATTATTGTAAAACGCCACGGGTTTATTTTAATAAAATCAAAATGTTATTAGAAGGTTAATAAAAACTCTAATATAAATAGTTAAATTTAATTGATATGAAATAGAAAAATAAATTTTAATTCAAAAAAATATGTTCACTGCATACAACCTAACCATAATTGATAATAACTTTTATAATTTATCTTGTTATTTACAATCGATAAACAAACAAGAGCTGAATGGGATTTTTTTAGGGCTTAAGGGAGTGTCATGTTTTTATTACTGAGGTGCGCACGCGGTGTTAAATTAAGCCATCGGTTTAGTTGGGATTAATCTAAAAAAGCTCTCGTTATTTTTTAGATAGCTCTCTCGAAATCTCATTAAAACAAGTCGCTTTTTAAAGCTTTTAAGGAAATGAATATTTTTTAAGATTTTCCTATAACGAAGGTAGAATATTAAAGTATAATATTTGAGAATGTATTTCTAAGGCAAGGCTATATATATCCTGAGAGGGCGCAAAGAATTTTGAACGTTAGTCAGAAGCGATCTCGCGAATCTATTGAAGAATGGATATGATGTTCAAAATAGCTCACTTAATGATTTAAAAAAATGTATAAAAGACGTAAAAATTAAAGTTTCATGGCAATATTGAAAGAAGAGAGCTTGATGTAGACAAAAGCATCTTATGTTAATAAAAGGCTTTTAGCTGCCAAATGACAGCCAGTCATATCAAACAAGTTGAACGCCTTAAATGGGTAAGCAAAAATAAAAAAGCCTTTTCAACAAAGCGAAATCATAAAATATTGCTAAATTCATTATTATTATTAGATTCGAACTATATTTATAATGTAGTTAGTTATAGTTTAGTATAAAAATTAAAAAAATTGAAACATCGTAAAACCCTCAAAACATTTGAAATGATAACTAGATAGTAGATATTATTATTATTTATTATTTGCTTTTTGTCTGTTTGATTGTAGCCGATTATTGTTTGATATATAGTAATAAGTATGGGGGAGTCGGGTTGCCCGAGCTGGATAAGCCCCTGGCCCCGCTTCATCGTCGTTCATGACGATGTTCAAGAGGGAGACCTGAGTTCGAGCCTGACTAGCATATAAAATTTCGACCGGCTAAAACTCGGTCCCCTCACTAACCCTATTAACACTTTACTGATGTGCTGTCTAAATGGTCTTTGTTCCCGGTGACAATAAACAATAAATAAATAAATAAATAAAATAAAATAATAAGTATGCCTGATTATACAATTGAACTCAGGTCCTAATGAAGAATTTAAAAGAGAAATTCGAAACATCGCTAATGGATAGTGTTTTATTTGTCTGCCTATGATTTTTTCCTTAAATTGATTACAGACTCAAAAAAAAATATTTGGTCACGTGATAATTATTTATCTCGAAAATCGTTATGATATAAGGCAAGGCCTGAGAGGGCGCGAAAAAAATTCTATTTAATTTTCAATATTATACATTCATCATCAATAATTCGCTTTACACGAAGCACGCGATTCGCGACTTTCTAAAATCCCTTCGCGGTCAAATTGGAGAAGTGCCGAACTACTTCATTCACCAGCATGTTTATACCCATGACTCCCTGCTTTCCGGATCTTACAATCTTTAAAACCCTTTAAGACCATGATGCACAGAAACTCTAGTCTCCACCCTTTCGCTTGGCCACTTACTCCTTTTCTTTTTGATAATGTAAGATTCTATAAAAATAACTAATTTTCTCTAAATAATCAAACGAAAAACTTTGACTGTTATTGTGTTCATTCTTTACTTGTCTAATTTCAAAGTTTTATTAAAATTAAAAATAATTCTTCCTTAAACAGTTTTTTCTACTTTTGATTCTTTAGATATTCTCTCCTGAAATAAATAAATTTATATATACTAAGTATATATATATATAAATTTTTTCCACTTAATCCGAGAGAGAGGCATCTTTTTCCTTCCTCTCTGCTAGCTAGCCATGTGGTATCTACTTTTAATTTCAAAGTAGTTTTATTTCATAAGTAGCCTGTTAAAAATTCTAGATTGTTATTTTGACCCTCTCTACAATTAAGGTATAAATTTGACTATTAAATTATAATTAATTTTCTGGATTATCAAGAATTGCTTTATCAAGATATAATAATTCTTATATCTAAACCACGCTAATACTAAAAAAATTAACAAAATCCCTGACAATTCATGCAGAAATTTTCACAGCTGGCTAATTAAACTGCCTTATGATTTCCTAACTAATATAAAATTGGATTAATAATTTAGCTAGTGAAATCTCAATTGAAGAAAAACATCTAAATAAAAGATTTCACTGTCGATGGTAACAGAATTGTTTTTATTTTAGGTTAAAAATAAAATAAAATGAGAGAGTCTTCTGTTTTTTAAATAAAATAATTTTTAATTATTTCTAGAGACTGTAGTTTCGAAGGCATTGCCTTCATCATCAGTCTATCACAAATATTTCAGTTATATTCTAATCTCCCAAGAGGAAACATGAAGAAAAAGACATTATATATTTTTCAAAATTTTCAATGTATAAATCTTAATTTGTAACTAATTTGAAATATTTGTGATAGACTGATGATGAAGGCAATGCCTTCGAAACTATAGTCTCTAGAAATAATTAAAAATTATTTTATTTAAAAAACAGAAGACTCTCTCATTTTATTTTATTTTTAACCTAAAACATCTAAATAATCGAAAATATTTATTTTATTATTATTGGTGTAGAATATTGAGGTATTTCGGAAAAATAATATAATGTATTATATTATAATGTATTATAATGTATATTTTTCCGAAATACCTCAATATTCTACACCAATAATAATACATACAATCGGAAACCTTGGCTACAAGATCACTGTGGACCTTTCCACGAGTCTCCATTAACTTATTATATTTATTTTATTCGGATTTTAGTTTATATAGATTAAAATGCAATAATGAGGCTTAGCTAGAAATATTAGTAAGTAGTATAATTTAAATATGTATTTAGATTTTAATTTTTTGTAGATTAAATCTATTAATAATATTCTTTATTTATTTGCAGAATGGTTGGAAAATCAAGAGAAGCATCGGTTTGTATTTTCAATTTCAGTATTTTATTTACTTTCCAAAATATAATGGAAATAATAATAATTCAAATGATAATTATGTTTTTATATTCAAATTGTAATTAAGTAAAATGTTAATATATGAATAATGAATATATATATATAAATTATTCATTTATAAAATCCTTTTCATTATGAGCTTATTCGACTTTTAGCTAAAATAATAATTAGGTTGGAAGATGATTAAAAATGCTTCATATCGGTAAAAAAATATAAAAATTTTATTGGCTAAATATAGGTAAATTAAATATTTCCATAGCCTCTATCTATCACTTCTTCATCAGTAGAAGCTGTAACAATGAATTCTTTAATTAAATGTTTCCCTAGCATTACGTAAATAACACATAATCCATAACAAAATTGAGTTATTTATTTATGACCCTTGTGCTGTACAATTTAGGAAAGTATACTATACAGTGATGTACAATATACACATAATGCTAATTAATTTACTTAATTGAAAAACTCATCAATATTGATTTTTTACAGCTTCCACTGATGAGCGAGTGGTATAATGATAATAAATTTTATATAATTTTTAACTGATATAAAACATTTTAATTTACATCTTTCAACCTAATAAATAATATTCAGTAATCACCAAGTCGTTAATAATTAGAATAATAAATATCAAGATCTAAATGTTTCCAAAAATAAATAAATATATAAAGTTTTAATTTTTAAAGAATAAATTTAAAATTCATTCTAATATCCATATTTTTATTAATTTGAGATCATTTGTTTCAAATGCCCTGGCTTAATACATAATGTAATATTAATATTTTGCCAGGTTAACTAGTGATATTTATTCTAGAATATTCAGCAAAAGATTCATTTTTCGAAATTTTGTAATCTTTTATTTGCATTATTTGATATGGATCCTGTTGTCCAGCTCTGGTTAAACTTGTTTTGAAAGTTAAAATAGTTGTCAGATTGCGGTAGTTTTGCTCTTACTTTTTTATATGATTTCAAACATCTAATTAGATATCAAAATTATCTGGTAGTTTGGGAGCAATTGACAAATTTCTCCTTAGGAAGTCATTCTACAGTGTATCTCTGTAAACCTGGATTTTTATCTTTTTGCATTAATTTTTGTTTGTTTTTGTTTTAGAAAAAACAAATACTGTTTTCCCTGAACCCTGGGAATCCTCAACGTCAATCTGTTCGACTTCGTCAATGTCTCAAGAATCATTTGGCCAATGATGATGACCGGGATCATGTTGAACAATGGTGTACTCTTTTAGGTGATTTTAATATAAGAAAATACATTTTTATTCTTCTTTCAATTATTTATTAAAATATTATCAAGCGTTATTACTTAAATAGAAGTTTATTGAATCATTTGAATGAAACAATTATTTATTTTCTTAAAATATTTCATTCCTAGGCACGCTCGAAAAGCGAAACTTGCCGGTCGTAGGGATAAATCCGCTTAAACTATCATTTCTTGCTTATTATGTAGAAATATCTAGAAACGTGGATAAAAATCATTTTCCAGGATTATTTTCTTCTGTCTATATGTCAGGATTACGATAACGTCGATAACTTAAAAACAGAAATCGAGAAAGTTTGTTCTGGTGACAAAATTTCTGTATTTCTAAAACAAGAATAATCATTTTTTTCTTTTATCTTAAGAACTTTCAATTGCAAAAAGAAAGATATCAGAACAAAATCAAATTGTCGAATGAAAACCTTTCGAAACGTTGCAGCTAATGAAATGAAATTTGACTCACATGTAAAATTTTTAAATCACCAAAATTTCTGAAAAGCGTATCGAGTTTTGAAAAACCTTCCACTGTCATTTTGTTCTCTATTTTTATATATTATAATAAGATTCGTTATCCAAATTTTTCATTTTGAAAAAGATAAAAAAATTTAATTTTAATTGAAAAGGTAGGAGTTACATGAAAGTTATATGGTTCATAGTCTACTTTATTTATTTATTTTAATTAGTTATTCATTAGTCTTTCTTATTTGATAATTTTTTTACCTTATAAACCAAAATTAAAAATTAATTTTACTGTCCGGGAAATGGTCTCCCTAAATAAAAACGAAATGGTTGCATAGATTTTAGGGGCTAAAAGAGATTTAATGTCCCATTATAAAATGCATTTCAAAACTTTCAAACCTAAATCTCTGAAATTTTATCATTGTTATCTAAAGTATGTAAATTCAATTAGATTCGTAGATCCCTTAAAAATTAAATAATTTAATTAGGAAATTAAACCTAATGTTAAAAAGGCATTCATAACACGTACTTCAATAATATTAATTTCTACGATTCATATTCTTTCTTTAATTCTGTATAATTGAAATTTTTTCTTTATTTAAAATAGTGATTACGGTATTTTTAATATGAGAAACAATTGTATAATAAAAAGATTATATAATTATATAATTATTATATATGCCATTTTTTTTACAGAACTTCATTTTAAACGTTTTAGTCTTTAAAATTTCTAAGATTTATATATTAGATAATTAGTTTATTTTTTCACCGATACTAGCACAGGGTTGTAAACAGTAACTGTCTAAAAATCGGACAATGAAACTTTAATTTTCTTAACCTTTACTTCTCATTTTGGGTAGTTGATAAATGCACCAATATTTTTACCGTGTCCTAAAGAATGACTCTGTAAAACTAAACCCAGACCAGGCAAAGGAAATAGCTTTAAGTTTTGCACCTCTTTCTCCAATTTTGAGTAATTGATTTTTGCTTATATTGTCTTGTCGCAAATGCGTAATACGTATTCCTATGGATGGAAAGTGAGTTTTACACGTGTCTGGGCAAATTATGATTAATAATATAAATAAATAATACATATAAACATAATTTGCCCAGACACGTCCATTCATACATTAATTCCTGTGAATCAATTGTAATAGACTGATGAAGAGGGCAAAGACCTCGAAACTATAGTCTCGTTATAAATAAAATTTATTAATCCAGCAGAAGACACTCTTTTATAGTCTCCTTCAATATATAAAAACTCTGCTACCCTCGACAAAAAAACTTTCAATTTAATTTAAAACATATTCCTATTTCTACACATTTTGAGAAAATCAGATATGTAGAAGTAGGTCGAGATTTGATTACTTGAATTTGCCAAGACAGACAAATAAATAAATAAAAAGGCAGAAAAACGGACCTAAATAAAAAGCATTTAGAAAGATTTTGATGATTCTTTTATCATAAAATTTAATAGAATAAATATTAACATTATATTTGCAGAATGGCAGCTATCATTATCATCTTCTTCCTCAACAATTGCCGAGTCGCTTCCTGGATCATCAGTTGTGGAAACGGTAGCTCTTGGGTGTCGGTACCATAGGGCTGGAATCGAACCTTCACGAACAGACCCAATACATATTGCACAACGATTTAATCTCTCTGCAATGCAAACCGAATGGACCTTAGTTGAAGAATGGGCTCAAGCACAGGCATGGGAGGAAATTGAAGCTTTACTTTTTAAAAAGGTACCTACCTAGGATTTCATCTTATTATATATAAAAAGAGAAGGTGATGTTTCATTCATCTATTAACGCACACCCTAAACCTCTTGACCTAGAAAGATGAAATTTGGAATGTATATTCTTTCAACGATTTATGTGTATGCTAAGAAGGGATTTTTTGAAATTCGAACCCTAAAGGGGGGAAAGAGCTCCAAAATGTGTTTTCAGAGTTTTTTTAAGATCTATTAAACCAGAAATAGATATCGATATGGGTTTAGTTTAGAAATACAAAAAACATATTTCAGTATTTTGAAGGAGACAATGAGTGTGTCTTCTGCTGGAATTATAAATTTTATTTATAACGAGACTTTAGTTAAAAATATATAAAAATTCTGCTACTCTCGGCAAAAAACTTTCAATTTAATTTCAGTATTTTGCTCTATTTGTCCTCGAAAGAGAGATATAGTCATTTTGGGGTAAATTTTTAAAGTGATCTATCTCCTCGAGTTTTTAAGTTTTAGCATTCCTATTTAGTACATAGGTTTATTAATGCTAAATCTCGGGAGGGTTTTTTTATTTTTTTGAAATTTGACCCCTGAACATTAAAAATCGGGAATTTTTGATTTTATGGTCTAAAACAAAAAAGGCTTCGTATCTTTCTAGCCCTTGGACCAAACTCATCCAAACATTGTATACATAGCCACTAGAAGTCTAGAAATGTAAAAACTAACCACCGAAAATGGGGGGGGGGAGTCAAAAAATAAAAATTCTTGCCCTTCGACCAAACTCAACCAAATTTTGTATACATAATCTGTGGGCCTCTAGGGAGCTAGAAATGCAAAAACTGAGTGCGGAGATGTGGATCGGGGTTGGGTGAGGTGCAGGGGGCCCGGGGTGGATGTGGGGTGGAATGGGGTTAAGGTGCGGGGTGGGGGTTTGGAGATGGGGGAGGTGGAAAGGGTGCGTAGTGGGGTGCAGGGTAGGTGCGGTGGTGGAATAGGTGCGGGGTGCGGAGGGGGGGGTCAAAGGGGCGTATATTAATACAAAAGACGAGAAATAAATACATTAAATATCTAAAAAGTTAGGATAAAAACAATATTTTTCCGCTTTAACACATTAAAAAAAAATCAGAGCTTGAAAGTCTAGGGATTGGGGGGGGGGGCAAAGCCCCCCTGCATCCTCCCTGCGGACGCCCTCGATAACATATATCATTGTAAGATTATAAAATCATTGTAAGTTTTTATTATCGGTCGCTAATTCAAAAATTGAAACTTTGAATTAAGTACAGCAAATTGATGCTAGATGGCGCTAAGGGCAATCACTAATTTATAGGCTAGTCATTATTAAATAAATTTTATAAAATATAGTGAATTAATATGGTTGTCTTAAAAAAAATACATACTTTAATAAACAATTTAACCACCAATTCAATCTAATATTCAATTATTATAAAAAGTCATCTCATTAGGTACATATTTTAATTTTCAAATATTTCTCGTGTAATTAAAATGAGAATCATTAAATATCAAATATATTTTACGAATTATTAATATCTTAATTAGGATAATGGGGTCTCCTCATAAAATAAAAAAAAAATTAATGAAAATAAACAAAAATTACTTTATAAATATTTCATTGAAAAAAATGGGAAATTTATCCCACTGACAAATTCAAAAATTTAAACTTTCAAAATATAATAGACCATACATGGGCCTCAGCAGGAATTTTCTCAGGGCGGGGGCTGTAAAACCTCACTACATTTATTATATGTTCTAATTATGTATACCTATCTCGAGGGGTTAACCGCGATCTAATATAGTGTACACCTACTTCCACTTCCACTTTCATTTCCAACTAGAAGACAATAGATGAAGGGGCATTATCTAATGAATTCCAAAATAATTCCACATAATTCCAAAGACGTGTACACCTAATTCCAATCTCGGTTCACCCCTCCACCATCTATATACCTATATACCTATATATATTTTTTACTTTACCATACAGGATATGGTCAAGTATTGTAATCGTGCATGAAAAAAGTGGTTTTTTTCCTTCTTTTTTTCGAAATATCTCAAAAACGGCTGAAACTATTTCGATTAAAAAAATTGAGCGAAACCATGGCATTTCGCTCTACAAAAAAGCCCTAAGAAGTGAACATCGAAAAAATTATATTTTTTTCGAGATAATAATTTTTTTGTCAAAATGTCTGTTTGTCTGTTAGTCTGTGCGTTACCAAATTTTGTGGACGAGCTAGCTCAAAAACTAGTTTGAATATCGAAACCAAATTTCACACGTAGTTTCCATTGAGATTAAGAGCTGATTAGATTTTGGTGCACATCGACCCAAAATTAAGGGGGGTGGAGGGGGGTTAAAAATTAAAAATCTAGGCCATTTGACCAAACTCAACCAAATTTTGTATACATAATTAGTGGGACCCTATAAGTCTAAAATAGAAAAACTAACCACCCTCCCCTACATGATTATAAATAATTTTATTAAATATATGTGAGGTGACAGGTTGTATGGTAAAATCAAGTGGATGGCCACACCAGAACACGTCAGCTTATTTATTCAAAAAAAGAGAAATAAATACGTTGTAGATCTAGATAAAAAAATATTTTTCCACTTCAAATATTTCATAAAAATCAGAGCTAGAAAGCCAGGTGGGTCAAAGCCTCCCCCCCCCCATCCCTTGAAAGAACTAAATTTATTGGTGCTCAGCTTTCCACAACTTGCCATTCTTTTTAACCCATTAACCAACAAAAATTATATTTGAATAAGATTGGAATAATTTTTGGAAACGGACTGATAAGTGAAATTGAGTGACTGTTGATGAGGCAGTCCAAAAAAAGATAATTTATACTATCTTTTTATTCATAAACCGACGTTTCTGAGGCTCTTCCCTCCTTCTTCAGGGTCTGTAATCAATTAAAATTGCATTTGGCCATCATTACAAACAAGATCATCACAATTTTTTTTTTTATAAATACAATTAATATATAATTATATACACTTTTTTTAATCAAAGATATTCTACTCACTTTGAAAAGTCACTGAAGGAAATCCAATGCGACATTCCCCTCTGTCTCCTCTTTCAGTGGCAGTAACAATAATATATTTATATACTATTTTATTCTCAGCAGAATTATAATGTAGTAATGATTTGCAAATTTTGATATAAATATATATAATTAGCCAAATTCCCTCCCAGATAAAACGTGCGCCTAGCGGTATTGCGCATAATTATTTGATTTATACAGTACAACAATGTGTATTATGCTTTAATTACACTTATATATTTATATATATACAAACTTCTTATAAATTATTATTTTTTTTTTTTTCATAAATCCTAAAAAAGTTTGACAAGTCTTTAAATTACAAATTTACAATTATTTACATATTATCTCTTTACATTATTATATTATAACTATACAAGCTTAGATCACCAATTATGCCGTCCCAACAAATACTCAGGTCTATTATGTCCGTTCTGTAGTTTACGGCGCGTGTCAAGAGATTTTTTTATAGCTATCATTTCCAGGTTTTTCTTTTAAAATAATTATTCTCTTGGAATAAATTGTTACAATTGTTGAAGTTAATATTATGTTTTTTTCTGGGCATGAATTGCTAAAGCTGTATTATTTTTAATGGTTTTTGAGACCGAAAGTTCATGTTCTCATAATCTCTCACCAGTGCGCAGTTTTGTTTGACCGATAGTTTATGAATAAAAAGATAAAAGTATAAATTATCTTTTTTTGGACTGTCTCATCAATTAATATATAATTCTCATTTATATTTGAATCTAAAATTTGGTTATCTGAAATCTACTTTAAAATATTATCAATCCCATTTTAATTGATTACAGACCCTGAAGAAGGAGGGAATAGCCTCCGAAACGTCGGCTTATGAATAAAAAGATAATATAAATTATCTTTTTTTGGACTGCCTCATCAATATCCACTCAATTATATTTGAACCTAAAATTTGGTTATCTGAATTTTACTAAAAAATATTAATGTATCAACAACTAGAAATTTTTTTATTTTACATTAAGGATTTTCATATTTTTTTTTTTTTTTTTTATTAAATAAACTGACCATTTATCCTAAAGATTCATTTGTTCAAGTGTTCAAGATATGCGATTTGAAAATATTAACTACCCTTCCTGCTCACATTATAGGTAGACAAAACTGACTAACTTAATTCATCAATTCGTTTATACTTGTATTTTAAACAGACACTGATTTGTTTTTTCTATCATCTTCACCGAATACTAAAATCTTCAATTTTTCAATACCCTCAGCTTTCTAAAAAAAGCTTCTACAACAAATTAACTCTTTAAAATTTCTAAAGTTTTACTGAACGTAAAAGAAAAAAACATTTATATTAGACTTAAAGATATTCCTTTTTGCATCATTACTATCATATAATAAATATAATACTTATGTTTTAAATAATAATTTTACTTAAAAATTAAAATGCTTTAAATATTTTCAACAAATCTTTTAATAATAAACTATTCATTGAATTCCCACTAATTGAATTGAATTTTTTATTTAGTCTTGGCTTGGTCGACGAAAACTTCAAACCTATCACACTCCAGCAAAACTCGTTAATTTGTTGCACAAATACAAGGCTCCTTCGTCTGTAATCGACATCTATTTGCAACAAATCGATTCATTGGAAGAACGAGGGACCTTAGCAAGAAGGCTTGGGTGTCATATGTCCCTTATCGATGTAAGTATTTAACATTAGATATATTTTAATTTTGTATTATCATTTTATAAAATATATTTAAGCTTTTATAATTGTTTATAAGTCCATTTAAAAATGAATCCAAGAAAATCTAGTATAAAATATATTTTAAAATTTTGTTATATTATTAAAAAAAAATCTCTCCTCGAAGTATACCTAGTCTGCCCCCCCCCCCCCCCATTCTCCATTTCGGCCCAATACATAACCTTAGGCTTTGTTTTACCCTTATTTTAACGCGTTACAAAACAACATAACAGATTTTAGCTAATCTTTTATTATAGAATCAGAGTAAAATTATTAATATTTTCATGTATCGCTATTAAATGAAACAAGCACAAATAAGATATAAACTTTTTGAAAATAGAAACATGTCATCAATAAAAACCATTTTATTGAAATAGATTTCTCTATAACTTTTATTTGTTTATTTATTTATTTTTACAATTTACTGATGAAATGCTCTTATAACAATATATTTAGATCACATTATAAACAGAAAAGTCTACGTTACACTCCGAAACGTCGGTTTTATGAATAAAAAGATAGTGTAAATTGTCTTCTTCTTTTTTTGAACTGCCTCATCGATATCCACTTAATATTTAACAAAGACAAAAATTTTATCACTGTTCATCACAATGTCAAAGAATTGCAAAATCCGATTTGTATATTTGTTTATTCAGTCAATTACAGTGAAATATCCATACTTATTATTACCATGTAGGGAACTCTGAACAAGTTGGTAGGCCTAGTTCCATAACTAAAGTACACTTTACTGAGAATTATCGGACACTTAATTTTTTTCATTCAGAAGTTTCGAAAGAAAAGAAAGTTCAAAGAAACATCATCTTGAATCGAGTGACTGTAAACCAAGATGGACAGGGATATTATATTTATTTATTTATTTGCCATGTACGATGCTCTGGGACAGATGCCTCAAAGTGCAGATACAAGTAATATTAGTACAGACGTGTTTTAATTAAGCCACAACCCTGAGTCAGATCTCTCTGATATTCCTTCCAAATTTGTAATTCATTAACCGCAAAAATGTATCCGTCACTCTCTTCAGGACAGATATAGTTAGATATAGATATGATTTTCGTAATAAGGATTTCATCTAAGAATACGAGTTGGTTCACTTATGACCTCGAGATATAGAATATTTAAAGAGGTAAAATATAATAATCTATAAAGATATTAATACTATCAACGTATTAAATTCTTAGTGAGAAATTATATTTCGTCGGCTTAGAGTGTAAACCTGCTAACTCCATTTTTTATCATATATGACATATTAATACCATTCGAAAAAAAAGAGATACAGCATCGTCCAAGTAAAACTGCTACTTAAAATTAAGATCGTAAGGTGTAGAAAAAAATGTGAAAAATAGTTTCTTTGCATAACAACAATATGAAATTTTGTTTGTTTTTTCTCTGCCCTGTAAAATTTCCTTGTTGTGAGTTAGCAGGTCTCTCTCTAAGGTGACGATGTGTATATTTAAAACAAAAATTTTATTTAAATAATTGAAATTTATCAATGATCAGTATATTATACTCAATGATGTACCATGTACCAGTTAATTAATTTGATTGAAATTCTAGAGTAATTTTGTAAACTAAACATCTTATTATGTTTCTTTGTTCAAAAAAATAAAACAATACTAAATATTACATAATGAGTAATTAATTTATGATTTTTAGGTTCTTGCTGCACAAAAAGATCGTCTTGCTCTTATTTCACTACAAGCCTCATTAGAACCAACTGAAGAGGCCCATCACTATGCGGAGAAAACGTTGAACACCCCCGTAATACAAATAATTATTTATAATCTATCTCAATTATATAATATTAATTAACTAATATTTTACTTAAGAGTTATTTTAACAAAAATTTGAAATAACTTATTTATTATAGGAATCATCTAAATTTAGCTTTTTCATTTCAACTGATAAAATTTTGCTAAATTCTGTATAAAGATATTCCTTATTGTCAACTTGTTACAAAATGTTGGTAACAGACTGTTTGAGAAACGGTCTTGGGCATTTAAAAATCTAAAAAAAAATTTAAATTTAAAAATTCAAAAATTAACAATGCACACGTTTCAATCTCTACAGTCGAAACCGCTTCAGTATTCTTCGAACTGCTCACCTCCCTTGATAACGATCAAAGACAGTGGCGTAGCTGGGGGGGGGGGCAAACGGGTGCCACCCGGCCGCGATTGGAAAAAATATCTTATAAAAACTACAGGGACGTCGGAATCGTGGGTTCAGTGGGGTCAGCTGACCCTCCTGTCAAGGGGTCAAGGCCGTCAGCGGGCCTCCTAAAGAAAGAAATTTTACCGTTACTTTACCCAAAAACAACTATGTTGCCAAATTGTTGGTTGTAAAATTAATGTTATTCTATTATCTGTTTGCGTTAACAAAACCTAAAAACATTGCGCCATAACGTTATACTATATAAGATTATTACTCAAATTTGTTAAGAATAATACAAGTATATATTGCTAATTAATTTCGTTTTTACCTTTTGAACCTAAGCATTATAACTACAAACAAAAATTTGAACTATTTTTTTCTTTCATTTTTCAATAAAACCACAGCTACAAACTGCTTAAGATCGTTCCGCCGTGCTTGCTTCTATATACTCGTATATGTTTATGATACTTGATTGATAGTTTTGTAATTTGATGATCAATGACTTATAATTTTTCAAATGTTTATTTAAATTGTTATATTAAAATCATACTTCACGCTTAGCTGATTTTTTTCTTTTATATAATGTTGATTTTGACCGTTTTCGAGGGGTGAGACCATCGATATCCGCTCCGGGTGTCACCCATGCTAGCTACGCCTCTGATCAGTGATCACAGATCTCTATCAATTCAAACGTTGTTTATTGTGTATATGTTTTTTAAAAAATAAAAATTAGAATCATACCTTTATTTTCGAGAAGTTTACTCATAGGCTTTTTTATTTGTTTATTTATTGCAAAACTTAATAGTTAAAATTACTAATTATTTATTAATGTTTTTTCTTTTTCAGAATATGAAGTGGAAAAACTAACTTGTCTGAATCTAATTTATTCAAGATAAATGGATTATCATTAATTATTATTTATCATATGGCAAGAATATCATGAAAACTTCGCTCTTTAAAAGAGTAATATTTAATAATATATTTAGAGAAGATTTTACACATGGTCTGTGATAATAAAATGTTTTCTTCTATGAGGAAACATAATTTTTTCCAATCATCAAGTGTAAATTTTTAGATTTAAAATTTTTATATTTATTTGGATTATTATTTGAATCTTAAAGATTTTGTTATTTTTATATTAAATATATTTCACACTTGTCTTAAATATATCCATTAAGGTAACTACAAATATGTAGTTTTTGTACTTTTAATTATCTAATAAAAAAATTAAGTAAAATTACGAGGTGGGTTTCACATGAAATAAAATAAAATAAAAGTGAAAATTGTGTTTCATATACCAAAAGGTTGGCCTTTTTATAGAGAAGAAAATGACATATTGTTTTTGAAATTTACTTGATAAACAACCGAGTTAAGCTGGTGCTTTCATATTCAATGTGTTCACAAATATCAAAATTTTGCTCAAGTCAATTTTTCATTCGTCAATATCTCAGTAATTATTAGAATAGACACCTTATTTTTGAAAATCCATTTATAAACAATTGAGTTATGCGGGTCATTTCGAATGCAATGTATTATATAGAGTTTCTATTTTAAAAATTCATTTTATCCTGTAACTCTGTTTTTTTGTAAACCAAATTTTAAAATTAAAGTGTTGTTTTGCTCATAATAAAAGGCCTAACATTTCATCTTATATAAAAAAAATTGATAAAACTAATAATTACTTAAATATCAAGCATTTGCTGTTTAACAAATTTCCAAATGTCGTTCATGTCAATTTTCAAATCCGTTATAACTCAGTCATTATTAGATTTATTAAATTGCGTTTCATATACAAAAAGGTTGAGCCTTTTATAAAGAAGAAAATGAGATATTTTTTTGAAATTTACTTGAGAAACAACCGAGTTAAGCTAGTGCTTTCATATTCAATGTGTTCACAAATGTCAAAATTTTACTCAAATCAATTTTTCATTCGTCAAGATCTCAGTAATTATTAGATTTATCAAATTGAGTTTCATATACAAAAATTATAGTTTAAAAGCTAAAATGGCATTTTAATTTTTTTTTTGTCTTAATAAATATGATTTTAAAAAACAGAAAATTGTAACGGCTATCTATTAAAATAAAAAAAAAACATGATTAATTAAAAAAAATGTTTCTTTATGTCTCGTATATGAGCTTCTATACGATAAAAGTATGAACAGTTTCGAAGACAAAGAATAATTGATCGATTTTCATTAAATTCATTTTTTTATTTTCGAAATAAAATTAAGTTTCCATGAATTAATCGGAAGTGTTAACATTTTAAATTATGTCTGTTATTATTCAATATATTTTGGTTCGGTTATTTTATGAGAAAATTTATTTTAATTCATTTCATCAAAAAATAAAAAATAAAAATTATCTAGTGTCCGGTTTTTTTTTTTGCTGTTGAGTGTACATACAAACATACAGGTGAAGCTAATATAATGCGTGTAAAAACTTATACTGTGATAGATTCCTATTAAATTTTAATATTATAATCAAGTAGATTTTGATAAGTATTTTTTGAAGAATCTGTGGACGAAAACGAATTAGGAGACCCCATACTCAGGTCAGAATTCGAGACAGCTCTGAAGGAACTAAAAAATAATAGAGCACCCGGAATAGACAATATACAAGCTGAAAACTCTAGAGAAAAGGCACGTGACAAACTTTTTGAACTAATTAGCAAAATCTATAAATTGGGAATCATCCCAAAAGATTTCCAAAAAAACAAAATAGTCACACTTCCCAAAAAGACAGGCGCGGATAAATGTGAAAATTTCAGGACCATTAGCCTAACCTCACATGCCTCCAAAATCCTAACCAAAATAATCCAAAGAAGAATAGAACAAAGAGTTGAAGAAAATCTGGGGGAAGACCAGTTCGGCTTTAGAAGAAACAGAGGCACCTGAGAAGCAATTCTTCTCTTAGACTAATAATAGAAAGGGCTTTTATCAGGGAAGAATCTGTCTACATCGGATTCATAGACCTAGAAAAAGCATTCGATAACGTCAATTGGGAAATTATGTTTAAAATATTAAAACAGGCGGGAATAAAATTCAGGGAGAAGACTAATCTACAATCTATATCAAAACCAGACGGCAATTATAAATATTGGAGATGAGCAAAGAGAAGCCAAAATAAAAAAAGGTGTAAGACAAGGATGTGTGCTGTCACCCATGATTTTCAACTTATACATAGAAGAAGCGATTAAAGAATTCAAAGACAAAATTGATACAGGTATCGAAATCCAAGGTCAAAAGATCGCTATGTTAAGATTTGCCGATGACATTGCCCTTCTAGGAAGCAATAAAAAAGAATTAGAGGACGACTTGAATGGAATTAACCAAATCCTAATAGAAGAAATCAAAATGAAAATAAACAAGAATAAAACCAAGGTCCTAGTATGTACAAAAAAAGAACAAACGAGACAGGAATGCATCAAAATTAACCAAGAAAACCTAGAAGGAGTTAAGGAATTCCGCTACCTAGGAAGTAAAATAGCATGGGATGGGAGGAGCAAAAACGAAATTAAATCAAGAATTGCCCAAGCAAAAATGGGGTTTAATTCAAAACAAAAACTACAATGCTCCTCCTCAATCAGCTTAGCAAACAGGAAGTTGCTATTGAAGACATATGTATGGAGCATAGAGAAAGAAGAACCTTGTGGAAGAGTCTGAAGAGGTCAGATGATGGGGCACACACTGAGACATGGGGGACTGCTTAGGGATATCTTGGAGGGGGAGGTGGGAAAGAAAAGGGGAAGGGGAAGACCCAGATTAGAATATTTCAACCAAATAATTGGGGATATGGGATGCCAGACATTTAGAGAGGTCAAATAGCTGGCGGGGGACAGAGTCGAGTGGAGACGGATTGTTGCATCAAACCAGTCTTAGGACTGTATACTCAATGATGATGATTTTTTGACATTTTATTTCCGTAAAACGAATGACTTCTCATGCTGGTCTGGTCATGGTTTACCATCTATTAAATTAATTTCTAAAAGAGTAAAGCCAAAAATGTTATACAAATAAATACATTTTTACTTTATCCAATGCGAAGCATGGGGAAAGTATTGCAATCGGTCTGGCGGCAAGCGCGACTTCAAAGGGTCCTCAGGTAAAGACTACGGAACCCATGGACTCAATTAAGGTCACAAATTGAAGTATTCAATTAGATTGAATTTTAGCACGTGACGGTTTTGCTAAAAATTACCTGGGATCTAGCCGAGAGGCCAAAAAGTGCCATTTTTTTGGAAGTGCGTGGGGATGGATGGATGGATGGATGGAATGATGGATGTGTGTGTGTTATCGTTTTTTTCGTCCACGAATTTTTCCACACCGTTGAAGCGATTGAATTGAAATTGAAAACCTACCAGTATTTTAACAAAATGAAGCGCTGATTAGTTTTTGGTACATATCGGTCCACAAACATTAGTACTTTATTTGAGTACTTTTTTAGTTTTTTCTAAATATCTTGAAAATGACTTAACTAATTTTAATGAAATTTAATATCCTAATTAAGTACCTTGGGGACCACAAAAAAGGTTAAATAAAGTTTTTAGTAAAATTATATTTTAAAGTACTTTACTCTAGAACATATTAATTTTTCAAATGAATTTGGATAAGTTTAGCAACGATCCGTTGCAGTTTATTTAAATATAAATATATATTATATGGTTATTAAAAATTTTATTTACTTTTCCTTTACATTTTTTTATTATTTAAGAAAAAAATAGTTTCAAAAGAGAATTTTATTAAAAAATGTTTTATATCAATTTCATATAGAATTTATTTAGTCTGATTTGGTAATGATCTTAATTAAAGAAGAAAACAAGGAAATGTTAGAAAATATATTTTACATACATATACTTACTATTTATTTTATTTATTTATTTTAATAACTAGACCTGGAAGGAAATGTGGAATTTAATTAAAATAATATTTGTACATTATTATTTAGAAAGACGAAAAACATTCATTCATTCATTTAATAAATTTGCAAAAAGCTCTCCCTGGAAAAAGTGAAATAGCCATCCCGGCATTTGCCTTAAGCTGTTGAGGAAAACCAGGGTAAAACCTCAACAAGGATGGAAATATTAAAATCATCTCATTATAAATTGATAATACGAAACAGCGAAATCAACATTATCATTCTGAAATAAAAATTTGTCATTAGGCATTTGAATTCATCCTTAGTAGGTAGGTACTATTTGAATTGAAAAAAATGGGGATTAATGTAATTATTTATGCAAACTACTGTCTTAATTGTTTCTTTTATTTGGATAATACAACTGTTTTTCAGTTTTTCTCATTTTACAAATATTTTGTCTTTCTTCATCATTTTTAAATTTTGTGAAAACTAAATTTTTCAAATGAATTTTGATTCACAGAATTGACATAATTAAACATTGCTTTTGATACAATCTAAAAATTTAGGATTTTCTAATTCATCTAATTCATTATTAGTTTTAAAGTAATTTTTTCACATAGATACATTTCGCCTTGTTTCAAAATAGATGAATATCTTTGAATTTTGATCATCCTTTTCTCCTTAATTTAATATCATTAATTTCTTCTTCATGATGTTGTATTTTGCTTGCGATATTATCTTCAATATATAAATCTTCTGGAGAATATTCTTCAGTGATTTCTTTTCTAAATGAAAGACCTGAAATAGAATCGCTTCTCATTTCGAAAATACAAACAGCATGTATGGTATATGTTTACATATGGCTGTTTTTACTTCGTAGTCTGGCAAGGAAGATTTTTGTTTATTCTCCTTATTTCGAGTTTTCTAAATTAAATTATTTTCTTCCTTTGATAAATTTTTTGAAAATCTAAAAAAAATAAAACACAATCTACAATATGCGGAGTCACATGAGGGGTTGTAGCCAGCCTGGTAGGTCAAGTCTGGTTCTTCCTTCTTTTGAGAACCAAATTTATAACGCAAGGTGAGATCATTATAAATATGAGCAGTTTATTTTGAAAGTGGCGTAATTTTTTGTTATTTCGAGATATTTATATTTTTATAAATACATATATTTTGACAAATTCATGAGGGTATTGTACCTACTCCATTGACTGTGATATTATAAACTTGAAAAGAAGACATCATTATATGCCTAAGTAAAATTAGCATTAATACATTTTGTTCAAAATTCCACTTACATTTCTTTCAAAATAAACGGCTCATATATTTATATGTATTAGTTTATGTAAGTATGTAAAAAAAATCGGAAAACTGACATAAATGAATAACATCATCACTATATATCTGTGATTCATGTTTTTGTTTTCTTGAATCAAACGTTAAAAGAGGTTTAATAAGGGGAAATTAATCGGTATATAAAGAGATACATCTTCTTTACTATAATAAATCACAGAGCAACGAAATTTGAATCTTATTCTAGAAATAAGCAATGGACAATATTTTTTCTTAATTTATTAGAATAATCAGAATTTAAAAGGTTACAAACTGGACTGATTTTATAAAAGAGGAATAAAATAAAAGCAAAATAGCTTAGAGATAGCCTTCAATGAGGCTAGCTTATATGATTTACAAAAACTGTTTTCTCTATTCAGTGCCCTGGAGGTCTTGAAGCCACTTTCTTTTTAGACCTCTTTCCTCAGGTATTTGCCTTAGGTGTGAAGCGATTTGTTGGGGGCGAATAGCCAGTCTTGAAAAGTGACTTTTTGATTTGCTGAGGATGACTTGATTTATGTATGGAATTTGTAGATCTTCGTGGAGTGTCTTATTTGAGACGAACCATGGAGCATTGGTGATTATTCGGAGAAGTTTTGATTCGAATCGCTGGATAATGTTTGATTTGGCTGAATAGCCGCAGAGTTCAATACCATATGTCCATATTGGCTTGATAATGGCTTTGTAAATAATAAGTTTGTTTTCTAGTGAGATTGGAGATTTTTTGCTGATGAGCCAGTGCATTTTATTTATTTTTAAATCCATCTCTTTTCCTTTTTTATATATATATATATATATATGGTATATCATATAGTATATGATCTTTCCAATTTAATTTAGAATCTTGGTGGAGTCCAAGATATTTGACACATTTGTTCGGTATTGATTTGTTGTTGATATAGATAGGTGGGCTTGTTAGGCGTCTCGTAGGGAAGGTAATATGTTTTGATTTGTTGTCGTTTACTCGCATCCTCCACTTTTCAAGCCAAGTGACAACTTTGTTCAGGTGTTCTTAAAGGTGGTTGGAAGTTCTTTGTTTGATGTTAGAATTGATGTATTATCAGCGAAGGTTAAATGGGCAATATGATGATCTTTTAGTCAAAATCAAAATAACCCTTGAACCTCTTCATTTGACGGTTAGGGGTTTTTAATTTATTTGTCAAAAAAGTCACTGGGAATTTTTTTCAAAGCTGCTGTGCTTAACAAGTAGTATCACATCCTCTATGGTCTCATATTTTTCCATCATAGGTTGATTTGATCAAAATTTTGCAATTGAGAATTGTGTTAATTTTATTTATTTTTTTAATTACTTCGATTAACAAGCATCAATATTTATTTATCTGATGTCTATTTATTTTTCTCTCGATTGAAATATTTTGATAGGATTAATTTGATAGTGGTAAAATTAGTAGAAAATTCGCTATTCGCAGAGATATAATTCAGCAGTATTAAGCCATAGGTCAATGAAACTTAAAACTTAAGCTAGAAATCAAACAACGAAGGTATGGTAAGGTTTTAGACCTTTATGTCAGTTTTATCCCTTTATTTTATATATATTTAGGGCCTGCGCAAGGCAGGTTCAGCCCGTTCGCCGGAACCCGGTTCCGCGGTCTACGAATATTACCCAATTAAAAAACACCTATTTGTATTCACTTTTTACAGAATTATTTGAATGTGTATTCAGGCCTGGCAAAAATGTTTAACCCTGCCCCGCAAAAGGTTACGCCGGCCCTAGGTACTCATATATGAAAAAGGGCCAGGTGTATGGTAAAGTCATATGTATTCCCACATCAGTTTATTTTGAATCAATTTTAATTATACGGTATATTGTTTAAAAGTAATTATCAAATATAAAAATCTTAAATAATACTTATAAAATAACCTTAACATCAATTTTATATTATTTTTTATTTAATTATTTCTGTTTCTACAGATAAATTCGTTTTTGGAAAAGAATATGTTTTTTTTTAATTTTTTTATAAAAATAACTAAAATGCAGGGAATTTTGCCGTTGCCAACCTATTTTTCTCCGGGTGAGCTAACTCGACCCCTATTTTGTTTTATGAAAAGGTAACTCTCAACCCAGAGTAGAGTAAGCCGCGGATAATTTTTGTTTTATGAAACTGTCCCTAAGAAAACTCGGAAAATTCAAGGAGTCTGTACTCCACAAATATTTAATTTTCTGATATTTTTAATATCACTCTAAACGAAATAGCTTAACTTTGGCTTCTTTTAACTTGGACAGTATAAACAATAGATAATACGAATAAGATAAATATTTAGTAATTTTTAAGGAGTTCGGTGTTGGTTCTAGGTGAAACATTTTAATATAATAATAAAACTTGAGTAAGAAACGAGGTAGGTTTCACAAAAAAACCTACCTCGTATCTTACTCAAGTTTTATTATTATAAATATTTAGTATTTTTGAGTGAATTTTCGAGTAAATTTAATATTCTGGCCGCCTGGTGAACTTCACCCATTGGTCAGTGTAAAGAGTAATAATTTTTAATTTCATTTTATCAGCCAATAGTCAATTCTTTTATCTTTTACAATCACGAGTAAAAAAATAATTGAATATTGTAGCTCTTGTCCGAAATCGATCGCACTTGAATTTGAATAATTTTTTCATTTAGTGCAATTTATATAATTCAATTTTTTTTGCACGTTAAAGAAAAATATTGAATTATAAAATATAAATAAATAAATGTACTAATTAAAATCTTCAAAATGTAGTCTGAATATGAACTTGATTTATGAAATTGTTGCGCCTGTATTTAGGCAACAAATTGAGCGCAAAAGAGCTGCGTATGAGCTAGGCGAGTCCAGTCCTTGATGGAATGCTCCAGAGATTATGTGGCATTTAAGCCATCGAGAATGTAGAAAAGATAAATTTTACATAATGTTTAAATAGGTAGAGAATTAGAGAGAATAGAAAAGGTAGATTTTACCATATAACATTTGAGTTTTCCTGATTTGCTGCTTAATGTGATTTTATTTTGAACTTTATCTAATGCGAAGCGCGAATTCAATGGGTCCTCATGTAAAGATTACGGAACTCATGGTCTCAAACAAAGTCACAAATTATAGTATTCAATCAAGTTGAATTTTATCACGTGACGGTTTTTCCAAAAATTTCATGGGGTCTCGTCCAGACGACCTTGCTGAATATATAAAATAATGCGTCCCTCATGTCGATATAAAACAGAACAAAAAATCATAAATAAGAAGGAGTATATATATTATATATATTAAACAAGAATTACGCACTTAATAATATAAGATTATACTTAATTATGTGTGATTTAAACAAAATTTCAATCCTTAATAATGTTATTTACAAAATACAAGCTTTAGCAGCTACATGTGTTATCTAATCAACCAGCTGCGAAGCTCGTTTTTTAAATATACCTATACATATATTAATGTTCAATTGGTTTATTAATTATTAACTAATTAACGTTAATGTTTCGCTGGCTTCACGAGAGAAAATAACATAAAAAATCGAGTGTTCACATTTTTGCTATCTAACTACCATAAAAAAAAACAGGTCCATGACAACATCAATATTTAATTACTTTTTTTGTTATTTTATTATAATAAAATAATAATAATCGCTTAAAAAGTGCTTTTGATAATTTTCCATTGAATATAATTCGGAGAAATTTGGCCCGCTTGCTAATCTAATCGAGTAACGGGATTCTTTCGACCTGGCATTTTCGCTTTAGTTGTGGTCGAAAATTCATTGGGGCAACAGCAGAGATACACCTACACTCACCCAAAGGTAAACAACCCTTAATATCTATCTTTATATTCTATATTTATTCTATTTCTATAATATAGTATATAATTATATAAAATCCACAAACCATCCACTGACTATTAGTGAAATAATTCAAAATAAATTGGAGGAAAAAGTGAAACTTTTTCAAGACTCGGTACGCTGTTTGCAGTTTCAGTGAATTAATTATTTTAAATGACAAATATCTAAATCTGATTTTTATTTAGATTTAATATTTTCTTACCTAGAATATAAATTCAAAATCTACGCTCGCCAGTATAGCAAATAAAAGTTTTTTTTATATTTTTGTCCGAATTTTAGTGAAATCAGGTAATTAAAGAACTCGGACTCGATTTCAGATGGAGGTGAATACAACCTTATATATTATTATATATATACAAAAATAATACATTGCATCTCGAATCTATATAGTAGATGACAATCTCTTGTGATTTTCTTAGAAATTTAAAGTCTACTTCTATTAGTGATTTGAACTCTTATATGAAATATATCAAGTTTAATTATTTCTAAACATTTCCAAGTTCTTTAATTAATTGAATGTTTTCTCTATATACATATAATAATGAGTATCCATTTACGTCCAAGTGCAATAGTCAGAAGGCTGTTCCTAGAATGATAGAAATTAACTTCTACTAGTCCAAAACAGGTCTGGACTTGTATTTGAAATCCTTTACTTTACCTGCTATAAAGGAAGGAGATCATTCTATCAGTGCACTTTTTAGTCATTTTCCTCGATTAAATACTTTTATTTAAAATTGATTTCATTTGATTTAATACTAGAAGAACAACCATTCTACATTGCATTTTAAAGTTTTGGATAGAAATTATCCGAGACCCCCCCTGATGACCGGAGCTAGAATTGGTTCACAGTATCCCCTGTTCATCCTAGAGACGACTAAAAGGGGTTGATTTTGGGATTGAATCTCTCACCTCCTAAAAACACACACATGTTACTAGTTAGAGATCTAAAGAAAATGTTACAAAGAGGAGGATATCGCTAAAATGACATTCTCTACGAAAAACTAAACTGTTATAATAGTAACCTGGTCAGTGGTCACTTTAATTGAAAAGATTGAATTGTAAAGTTTGAAATCCACTTGTTTTCAGCTTTCTAGCCAAAATCCTTCGGTGTTTTCCAATTCATCATAATTAAAGACTATAAAATCCACCTTTTCTTTCAATTTTTTATTTAAACAGTTTCGGAAGTTTGAAAGGTTTTGCTTGAATTGTATGCCTAGGGTAATTAGTCGTAAAGTAGTTTGTTTCCCCATTTGGGTTTTCTTATAATTTTTTTTGAAATTTACACATATTATAATGTAAATAATTCTGCATCGATTGGTGTGAAAACTAAATTGATGAACAATATAGTTCCTGAGATATTAAATTCCAAAGATAGAGATTTTCAGACTCTTAAACATAACAATATACGGGATATCAGAAAGTTTGCATATATATTTAATTATAATTAAGAAACTCTTCTTACCATTTTTATAAAAAACTAAAGCAACATTAAAGAATAACTAATTCATTTTTTAAAGAAAATTTTAATTCATAGTTACAACACAATTTCTGAGATAATAATAAATAAATAATGAAAAATGTATAATGAAAAATTACACTAAAAACAAGCTGGCAATAACGCATTTATTTAACCTAAAAAGTGGGTTAACTTTAGTACTTTTTTGACGTTTTTTTCGCTTCAGCCATCTCCAAAAAGTTCCAGAAAGAAATGATTTTTTTTATTATTATTAAATGAGTCGAAATTGAAAAATAATTAAAAATCTATTTCTTTTTAAAGTACCTACACGAGATTTTCTATTCCTACTTGAAGTTCTAAATATTGAATCAATGAATTTTAATTTATATTTTGTCTAATTTTTAACCGACTTCAAAAAGGAGGAGGTTCTCTATGTCGAATGATTTTTTAATAATCGAAATTATAATAAATAAAATCTTTTATAAAATCTTAAAACATTCATTTAAAACCCGCAAACGTTTCGAAAGAATTTCTATATTTATGAATTGAATTTTATTAACATTTTCTGATTCATTCGCCCGCTTTCTCTTACGAGATGCATGCAAGGTATTATTAATAACATCACTAAAAGAGAAAAATAAAAACTATTTTTATAAAATAAATTAAAACCGACTTCAAAAAAATTAAATGCAACAAATAAAATAATAATAACTTAAAAATAAAAATAAAATACAATAAAAGGTATAAAATAATTATTATCTTATTTAGTTACAACTAAACGACGAAATATTAACATGAAATTACTTTTTGAAGTCGGTGCCAAACATATACATTTATGAATCGCACTCGACGGATCTTACTTACTACGTTTGGCGGGTACGCTCGCTTATAGGTATAATTTGTTTGGCATGACTTCAAAAAGTAATTTCATGTTAATATTTCGTCGTTTAGTTGTAACTAAATAACCTTTTAGTGTATTTTATTTTGATTTTTAAGTTATTATTATTTTATTTGTTGCATTTAATTTTTTTGAAGTCGGTTTTATTTTTGTTTTTAAATTTTAGAAATTATCTTCGATTGGAGACAACAGAGGGGAAGAGCTGAAAAGGAAGCTTGGTGACTCAAAATATTTTTTTCACGAAAAGCTAAAAAATATATGGTTCAATAAATAATTTTAACAATTTCGGAAATTCTTTTATCTAAAAGGTGTTATATTTTTAAAAATTTTATTTTTTCCATTAGTCTAATCATAAATATTTAACATCTTTGATATAGTGATTAAGCTTTTCGTTCTCCAACGAGGACGCAAATTTAACATTTTTTTAAGTTAAGTAAACTTGAATAATATTAATTCACTTAAGAGTAACGATCTTTGTGCATTAGATTAGCTAAAAAAATTTATTTAGTATAGAAAGAATTTAAAAAAATTAAAATTATAGATTATTATTATTTTTTTTTTTTTGATTTCTTAAATTCAAATATATAATTGATTAAATTTAAAAAGTATAAAGGAATTCAAATTGAATAAATAATGCTTTACCTTACCCTTTGTTTCAATTCACCATTTTTGGAGTGGTTCAAAAATTTAATTTTTCGAAGAGATATAAAAATAAAGATTATATTCGGGCTCTGTATATAAATTACTATTAGAATAAATTGAATTTTCTATAAAAGAAAAACTTTATTTTCTTAAATAAATTCGAACGTGAGAGGTAAGGGGGGACCCTTTGTATCACTTTACCATTTTTAAAGCGGTTCAAATATTTAATTTTTAGAAGAGATATAAAAATAATTATTATATTCGGGTTCTGTAGCTATATATAATATACTATTTGTATAAATTAAAATTTCTTTAAAAGTAAAACTTTATTTTCTTAACAAAATCTTAAAATGAGAGGTAAGGTGCGACCTATGTTTAAACAAGAATTATGTTCTTATTTAATTTCCATATGTACCTATTTGTTTTAATAAAAACAAATTCCCACTTAATATTTTGATTTGTGGATTGACCCCTCCCCAAGAAAATTTTCTGGCTACGCCACTGTGTGTATGTTCATTTAGCTCTATGTGCATATAAATCTATCTCTCAGTATATAATTCCTCAGATTTTCTTTACTCAGGCTCTGGTGAAGCTTAGACGATAAACATTCTCAGATCTATCTAGTTTACTTCTTTAGATTTGGATTTAATCCAATCAGCGGTTCAAATGACAAAAAAAGGAAAACTTGGAATTTTTGGTTGACGTTCAGGGACGTGAGCTTTCCGTTTTGGATTTTCGAACAAGCAAGATGAAGGGAGACTGTGGGTTGTTGACGAGAGGCTTTGTCCTCAGGATCCGAGGAACCTCTGCTCTGGGAAGACTAGCATAAAGGGATGATTACATTAACAAGAATATTTTCTATCAATTGCTGCTTCCTCTTTCGAATCCACTTGACGTCTAAGAAGATGATAAAGAATACTATGAATAAAAGAGACTAGCGAAAGTTATTATTGGTTGTAATTATTTGTTGATCCTTGATGAAATACATAAAGGCAAATAAAGTTCTTTTTTTACTTCTATTTATTATATACCATTTTATTACATCATATTAAATTATATTAAATTATATTCCATTATATTTGATTATATTCCATTATATTACATTATCTTCCATAATATTCCATTAAATTCCATTATATTACATTATATTTTATTATATTCGATTTTATTACATTTTATTACATAATATTAAAATTATATTCCATTTTATTCAATTATATAAAATTATATTTCCTTATATTCCACTATTTCCGATTATATTCCATTACATTACTTTATATTTCATTATATATCATTATATTCCATTTTATCACATGATATTAAATTATATCCATTATTTTCCATTATATTAAATTATATTCCATTATTTTCCATTATATTTCATTATATTCCATTATATTCCATAATATTTCATTATATTCCATAATATTCCATTATATTCCATAATATTTCATTATATTCCATTATATTTGATTATATTCGATTACATTCGATTATATTTCATTATATTCTATTTTATTACATTATTTTCAATTATATTTCATTATTTCCATTAAATTCCAATATATTCAATTATATTCAATTATGTTCCATTATATTTAATTATATTCCATTATATTTTATTATATTCCATTAAATTTCATTATATTCCATTATATTCCAATATATTCAATTATATTCCATTATATTCATATACTGAATTTTATTACATCCCATTAAATTATGTTCAATTTTATTACATTATATTTCATTATATCCAATTATATTCCATCATGTAACATTATATTCCATTTTATTACATAATATTAAATTCTATTCAATTATATAAAAATATATTTCATTATATTCCAATATATTTCATTATTATCCAATATATTTCATTATATTCCACTATATTCTATTATATTCCATTATATTACTTTATATTTCATTATATATCATTATAGTCCATTTTATTACATCATATTAAATTATATTCCATTATTTTCCATTATATATCATTATATTCCATTTTATTACATCATATTAAATTATATTCCATTATGTTTCATTATATTCCATTGTATTCTGTTTTATTACATCATATTAAATTATATTTCATTATTTTCTACTATATTTGATTATATCCCATTATATTACTTTGTATTTCATTATATTATATTCGATTAAATTCCATTATATTACTTTATATTTCATTATATATCATTATATTCCATTTTATTCAAATATATTACATAATATTTCATTATATTACATATTATTACATAATATTGATTATGTTCCATTATATTCTATTTTATTACATTATATTCAATTATATATCATTAAATTCCATTTTATTACATCATATTATATTATATATCATTATATTCGATTATATTCCATTATATTTCATCTTATTACATTATATTACATAATATTGATTATGTTCCATTATATTCCATTTTATTACATCATATTAATTTATATATATAATTATATTCGTTTATATTCGATTATATTTGATTATATTCCATTATATTCCATATTATTCCATTATATTTAATTATATTACATCATATTATATTATATTGCATTATATTCAATTTTATTACATTATATTTCATTATAATCCATTCCCTCGTAATTTGTGTTAAATATGACAAATGTGATGAAAATATAAGTAAAAATGAATCAAATAAGAGTAAAATATATTTTTGAAAGACTACTTTAGGACGAGCACGGAACGAACTTTACAAAAAGGCTGCAGAATACGAATTGACCTGAACATTAAAATAAGAGCACTTGGAAAAACTGCCAGGTGAGATATTTATTTATAAAAGAAAAAATTGAAGCTCTTGGAAATAATTAGATTAACCAAAGGCAAACAAACTTGCGATAAATTTCAAACTAAAATAGAAAAAGAAAGAAAACGGATCAAATAGTAATACAGCATTAAAAGTAAATTTTAGACTAAAATCATTAGTTAATAAAATAGTATGCAATGAAGAAATAAGAGAAGATAAATTATATAATAAAATGAAATGGTTGGATATGTTTAAGTATTTAAATGATATGAAATGTTTTACATGAATTGTATCCCAGTTTTTATAAAAACTAAATTTTTTTTAATCATTGAAATGCAAGAAAATGTTACACCATGGAGTAGGAGGAGGGACAACTTTTCAAGATTGACTCTTGAATCGATGGACTGACATAGTAAATAATTAAACTCAAAAGCCCAAGGAGAGGAAAGACCAAGCCGTTTCAAGAAAACGTGTCAGATAATTTAAAATTTTTAAATATTTAATGATTCTCAATACAAACTTTCAAGTATCTGTTCTTGAAAAAATTAGGAAACATCCGCGAAAAACAACACATGAATTTTGAGACAAATCATTTTTAAAAATGGCTTTTTTTAATGCAATCGAATGCAAGAAGAGGTGCACCAGTAAAGATGCAGCCGCTATGGATTTCGAAAGATCCTTGCATTAACGAAGAGAAGGGAAAGTTGATTAAGTGAAAGGGTGGAGACGTAAATGTTTATGCACTCGGGTTTTGAAGGTTTGAAGATTATAAGTGCTGGGAAAGATGGAGGCTGGGAGAGAGTTCCAGTTCCTTGAAGTCATGGGGATATACGTATTGGCGAATGAAGTAGTCCGGCACTTTTCTAATTTGACCGCGAAAGAGTGTTGGGAGTCAGTCGGCAAAACGCGTGCTACGTGTAAAGCATGCTTTGGGGGGGAATTATTGATTTTATCTCATCAGAGCACCTGGCGCTTAAGCTACAAAACGAAAATTAAATTCCTTGTTATTATAATAAGGCAAAATTGTATACCAATCTTCAGCTCACCAGCTTTATAATTATTAGTGTCGAACAAATTAAAGAATATAATTTAAATTGTGTGTAATAAGTGGGATCTTAATTCATATTTTAGAGTAGTATGGCTAATCAATCAGAGAGTCCAGATATGGCTGTCTTGATCTAAAGGACTAAATCTTGGCAGAAAGTTTTAATTCATAAAAACTAATTCTTGATCCAACTTTTAGCTTACAAAACACTACATGAGTTCAAGAACTTCCCATTATGATTTAATCATTTTCTGATGTTTAGCCATTTTATTTGGAAGCTATCATTATAAATCTAATCAATACTTACTAAAGCATTTTTTGACATCAAAATGAGCTCTATTTTAACACGCTTTTATTAGTTTCACCTGTATGTATGTTTGTTTGTTTGTTTGTTTGTATGTATGTAACTGACTCGTTTGGGCTCGATTTTTTCTATTAAATTCAACAAGCATTTTTCTATAAAAATATTTGTTTACCTACTCAATTTAAATGAAATTATATAAAAATAAAAATATTTCAATCTGTTAAATTCCGCAAACTTTTCAATATAAAAATAATTAAGTCTAAAAAGTAATAAAATAAATTATAATTTTAAAAACTAAAACACGCTTTTTTCAGTAATTCTCTAAAAACTACAAAATAATGTAATAACCTAATAAACATAAAGTCAAAAAGCGTGGGGCGCAGAAGCAATTAGTTATAATTAATTGCGACAAAGTGCCCAATGCATTTTGACTTTATGTTTATTAAGGTTATTACATTATTTTGTACTTTCTAGAGAATTACTGACAAAAGCGTGTTTTTTATAAAAATTTTATTTAATGTTTGTACTGGACTTTGTATTGGGAAAATATGAAGGATAAGAGCAAGAAAGAAAACTGTAATGAAGAAACATTTTGATATTTTAATTTCCTAAAAGAAAGTTCATTATTTATAATTAGCTCAGATGACTATTTAAGTAGCTAGAAAGAATTAAAATTTCAAAATTAAATAATTTTTTGTGAGAAAAGTAAATAATATTTTACAAAAATAAAAGGGGCTTTAGATAAAGGTGCCACTTGTATGAAGGTGAAAATGTTTATTGAGATCCGTTTCAAGAACAAATTTCCATATTTTTTGATTCAGAAAAATATCTGGCCAATTTAATCCCTTCTAGCTAGTTAAAATCATTTTACTTTTCTAAGAAAAAAATTATATAATTCTGAAATTTTAACTACTTAAATATTGATTTACTACGTAATGAACTTTATTTTAGAAAATTAAAATATTAATATAATTCTTAAGTATTGTTTTTTAATATGTTAGAATATCTAGGCGATAGAGCAGTTCTTATCTAAATTTCCACATAAATTTTACCATTACTGCCTAACCCTATGAGGTGCACAAATTTATATAATGACTATTATTAAAGAAGATATAATTTCCAACAGAAAACTTAATATGAGTGAAATGTCTAAATTCAATAGTTTACGAGTTAAAATATATTTCAATAGTATCGTGAATGAACTTGAATTAACAAATAATGTTTGTCATGGCGAGCCATCCTCTCGATATACCATAATCAGGGGCGTGCTGGCTGGCACGGGGCGGCCCTGGATATGCGACACAATTTCAGCCCACTTATTTTTTTTTAATTTGTTAATAATGCTTATTTATTCATTTCATGAAATACCACAGAAACAGTATTGGTGTTTGTAAACTAGTCGTTAAAAGAAAATCTGTGTTTTGAAAATATCAGACGAAAGATTATTTCAATTAGATGCTATGTATAGGCGGTCGATTCTATAATCAAAATTTAATAATCAACATTGAGCAAACGTGTTATTTAATAGCGACATAAATCTATGTAAGATCTAACACAGTAGGTAAATGTTACTTACATTCAGTGGCGTATTTACAATTTTCTTCTGGGAGGGGTCTATTATTGAAAAAATACAAAAATTTAATATATCTTATATTTTTTTTTAATATACATTATACAGGGTTTTTCATTAAGAGCGGTCGAACTTTAAAATAAAATAAAAAAAAACCTCTTTAAGTGATATTGCCACAATTTTTATTTTATTTCAAAGAATATTCGATGACATTATGTGTGGAATATAATTTCAGCCAAATGGCCGCCGCGACTCCGTGTAGGTGGTGTATCTTGGTGGACCAATTTCGGATGACATCTTAGCATAAATATATAATAAGAGTAATTAAAAAAGTGGAAAAATATAATAATAAAATACAATATTACCTACCATATATTTATATATTTCAAATAACAAATAAAAAAATTCTTAGAGCTTTGGGGGGGGGGGGGATCCAGACCCCATGGACCCCCCGAAAATACGCCTCTGTTTACATTAACACAGGACGTCTCGTGATAGATGCTTTCGTAATAATTCATTTTGTTTGGCCACTTTGTCAATAATCTCATCACTGTCCAATACACTCAAAAAACTTTGGAAACTTCTTTGTGAGACCAGGCGCCAGAGTCGGTCATAGAATACCCACATGTGTGAAAAACATTGTAAAAGACCTTCCACCCCCCTCCTGTTTTTTGCAACTGACAATATCACCGAATATAGCAGGACCACCGGCGAAAAATAAAGGAATAGATAAAAAGGAGAACCAAAGGGCTCTCGCAAGTGATCGAGATGGAGACCGAAGGGCATGAATTACGAAGAAGAGGAACTTTAAAACTAAAAGGAAGGTTTTTGCTATAATCATCGAATAGGCAAGTGGCCCTTGAAAATGAATCGGCGTCAACGATCTTGTTCTTTTAAAATATTCTTAATTTTTAATGTGTGCTTGCAGCGGCATTTGCCCGGTGTCCCGGCGGGCCATCACGCCCCTGACCATAATAGACCATAAGAATTATAAATGAGAAAGAAATCGATCTTATTTTATCGATATAATCTATCTTGAGGTTCATAGTAACTTTTTAATATAAGAAAATAGCATTTTGATTATAAATTTTGTAGTTTAAAAGAAATTGTATGAAAAGATTCAATTTCTTCTCTCCAGGAGAGAAATCAGCTAGAAATGGATAAAAGTTTTATTTTTTTCTCATTAGATCTTTATTCAAATCTATTGAAATTTTATATATATACGTTATTTTCATTTATCTTTTATATCAAATAATTATTATTAGGAAATTTGAATTTTAAAGGGTAGTTTACTTGAAATCCAATTTGAAAAAACGCTAATAACTCCGTTGAAATTTTTTTTAAAAATATGAAATTATTAGATATTATAAAACAATTAATTATTAATATTTTAATTTAATTTTGAACGAAATCGATTCAGTACTTTTAGAGAAAATCGTCAAAAACCCCGAAAACCGTCAATGAAAGGCCATTTTAGAAACATTTTAAAATCCACCTCCATGTCACAAGTCAATGTTTCGTTTCATATGACTTTTTTAACTTTTTTTAAAGGCATCTGGTGCTTTCAAAAAACATAGTTTTTTTGACTGTCAGATGGTTTTTGACTATTTTCTCAAAAAGTACTGAATCGATCTTGTTCAAAATTAAATTAAATTATTAGTAATTAATTGTTTTATAATATTTATTAATTTCATATTTTTAAAAATATTTCAACGGAGTTATTAGCGTTTTTTCAATTTGGACTTCAAATAAACTACCGTTTAAAATGCAAATTTCCTAATAATACTTATTTTATATAAAATATAAATGAAAATGACTTATAGATATTAAATTTCAATAGATTTGAATAAATATCTAATGAGAAAAAAATAAAACTTTTGGTCATTTCTAGTTGAATCGCTCCCGGAGAGAAGAAATTGAATCTTTTCATACAATTTCTTTTAAACTACAAAATTCTTATTCAAAATGCTATTTTCTTATATAATAGACTTACTGTGAACCTTCAGATAGATGGAATCGATCAAATAAGATCGTTTTCCTATCATTCTTTTAGTCTATTTTATCAAGAGGCTGGGAGGCCAGACACCCGTCATCAGCAAGTCATTTGTTACGTTTTTCTAGCTTTTTACAATTTTCTTAAAAACTAATCAATTACATTCGTTCATAATTGAATACAATTATTAATAATCAATTGTTTTATAATATTTATTAATTTCATATTTATTAAAAATTATTTAAAAGTAGTAATTAGAGTTTTTTCAAATTAGACTTCAGATAAACTATCCTTTAATATTCAAATTTTCTAATAAAAATCATTTCTTATAAAAGATAAAAGAAAATAACAGACAGATTTGAAATTTCAATATATTTGATTAATAATGTAATGAGAAAAAAAAATAAAAGTTTTTGGCATTTCTAGTTGATTCCCTGCAGGAGCGAGTAATCTAGATATTTTCATTAAATTTCAATCAAACCACAAACTTTTTAAGTGAAATGCTATTTTATTATATTATAAAGGTACTGCTAACTTCCAATAAAAATAAAATTTAAAAAATAAGACCTCTTTGTCTCTTATTTATAAATTCTTTGGTCTGTTTTATCAAGAGGCTGGGTCACAAGCCGGGTTCATGAGTGAGGAATTTGTTATGGATTCGACTACAACTTCATTCAGTCTACAGTATTGATTTGTCTTTTAACATTATAATTTAATACATTTAAATCTACCATTATATAATATAATAATTAAATAAATAAAATAATTTTTAAAAAAATGTTTTATAGAAACAGCCCTTGGATGGCAACCACAGACCCAAGACCCAAAAAACAGAGCAAAGCTATATTGTTAAATAAATTAAAATATAATTAAAATTTAAAATAGAGCAAAGCTATATTGTTAGTTTTAATTAAATAATTTTAGGATTAAATAATTAAAAAAAGTTAATATAAATTTTAGTATTCACACCTCCAGAAAAATGAAATTGATAAAATAATATCTCTTTTTTCTTATTTATAATTCTAATTGATGGAAGCTTTTTCGAATGAGAAAGATTCCTCATCGATCTCATATATTATTTGTTATGAATTTTTTTTCTGATTATTATTATAAATTTACCAAATTACTGGTACCGTCTACAATTTTGGAATAAATAAAACTTTTCATATACAGCAATTTAATATATTTATATAAAATATACACCTACATCACTCGGCGTGGTAAGCAAGGCTCGCTTCAGGGGCTCAAGACTCTGTAAACAAGTGGATGGCCACATCAGAACTCGTCAGCTTATTATATAAAAAATCGTGAAAGCTGATTCCAGAAAGGCCTACCAAGCAAGATTGCTCATCCGCCCGAATCGAACTTAACTGCCTTCCTAATAGATTATTAGTATTCACTCCATAGATACTCTATATAATTATTTTCGTACGTTTGCTACACTGTTACATGATATTCTTTGATTATAAAAACATAATATTTATCAAATCTATATTTTTTAAAATCTCGAGATGAAAGTAAATTAAATTTTAGAAAATTCTGATATTGTCAAATTACACATTGGCTATCCTAGCTGAGAAGTGTGAACTTGCGAACTGAAAAAATTCCTTAGTCTTTCAACAAACTTCTTCCAGAGTATTTGAAAACAACTTCACAAATAGATGTCGAAACGTTGTCCATTTTGTTGAAAGTGTGTGAAATCTGCAATCTAGATTGTTTAAGCTTGAACTTCTCTTGCGATAAACAACTCAACTACTAAAATATCAAATATACAATAATTTCTTTCGCTTCTCTTGACTTAGACTGTTTTGCCTCATCCACTCCCTAGTTCGCTGCTGGTTACCTACTCTACAGGCTTCCCCATAAACTAGGTTATAGAAGTTGTCTTCGGATATCTTAATGAATTGATTTTTAATATGTTCATTGCTTCAATAAACGTATTAAGGGAAATAAGTCATTTATTTTCGAAAAACTTTTTTAAAATAAAAAACATTAAAAATTTTAAAATGTATATCACTTGAAAAATAAAAAATATGAAAAAAATTGAAAAATAAAAATGTTTTTTTCTAATAATTTTGGAAATTTAAAAAATTTTCACTCAAAAATCAAGTTGAGCTAAAAGGTTGTTTAATGTTAAATTTAATCTAATTAGTTCTAATCTAGCTTCTCATATCAAGATTCTATTTTTAGTGTCTATTAAAACGAAAAACGTGTCATACAATAAATGTCTGACTGTCTCTCAGTGTGTCAAAGCATATTATATCATGTAATGCAAATAAGATACAAACTTGAAATTTATAATTTATCTATAATTATTTTCCCCAATATCAAAAATCGAATTAAAATTTTAATTGAATTATTATTTTGGAAAAGGTGAAATATTTGTATGGTCAAAAATAAAAAGTATTTTTTTATTATTAGATATCTGATATTTCTGTAAAGATCTCATTAAATAGAATAAAGATTATTTTTTCTAAATTTAATCCACTTTAAAATAACATATATAACTATATTTACTAAGCTTTTTAAATGTGTTTAGCTCAAGAAAATTATCTTCGTCAAGACCTGTTCTCGAGTGCAGTATCAGCCAGGGCTGAAACATGGTTCTCTCCCCAGAAGGTATCTCTTTGATTGTTTTACAAATTTCATTAATTTTTTCATATTTTGAAACGTTAATTTGATGAAACATTGTTTTATTTCCCATTTGGATTCAGTACATTTGTTCCAAATGACTATTTTAATAAGATTTCGAGTTTTTTTTTTTTAATAAAATTAAACATTAATTCAATAAATTCTTAACTATAAATTGATGAAAATAGCTCAGTCTCAAATTTTTTTGCAGATAGAAAAATGTAATAATCTTAGAAAATCTCTAACATGAACCATTATAACCATTAATACTACTCACTTAAAATAATATTTAATTTTCTTGGTTGTTCATTATTTCATTTCGAAATCAAAAACAAAGTTCCAGAAAGAAATGTTGTTGTTTTTTTATTATTATTATTAAATGAGTAGAAATTGAAAAATAATTAAAAATCTATTTTAGGTTAAAAATAAAATGAGAGATGGAGTCTTCTGTTTTTTAAATAAAATAATTTTTAATTATTTCTAGAGACTATAGTTTCGAGGGCATTATATATTTTTCAAAATTTTCAATGCATAAATCTTAATTTGTAACTAATTTGTAACTAAATACTGAAATATTTGTGATAGACTGATGATGAAGGCAATGCCTTTGAAACTATAGACTCTGGAAATAATTAAAAATTATTTTATTTAAAAAACAGAAGACTCCATCTCTCATTTTATTTTTAACCTAAAATAAAAACAATTCTGTTACCATCGACAGTAAAATCTTTTATTCAACTAATAAAAATCTATTTCTTTTTAAAGTACCTACAGGAGTTTTTCTATTTCTACTTGAAGTTCTAAAGATTGAATAATAAATTTTAATTTATATTTTGTCTAATTTTAGAAAATATCTTCGAGTGGAGACATAATTTTTAACAATTCGGAAATTCTTTTATCTAAAAGATGTTATATTTTTACCATTTTACATTATCCACTAAATTCAATAAATTATATATTTGAATTTAAGAAATAAAAAAAATACTTTTCTGTGGACTCAACTTATCTAGGAAATTATTTGGAAAAAATTATTTCTTTAAAAATATCATGTTATTCGATATAAGCTACTATACTCAATTAATCGTCAAATTTAAATGCTTTGAGAATAAAACTCGAGAGGATTTTTTCATATTGTTATATTTTACTTTATCATACAATGAGAGAAGCTATTGTAATCATGCAGAAAAAAATGATGTTTTCGATTCGTTTTGGTCTCAATATGTATCTCCAAAATGACTCAGACTCATTCAATAAATAAATTGAGAATAATTAATTAAAGCGTTAAAGTCCTACAAAAATATCTTGTTTAAATAACATAGAAAAAATGATATTTTAAGAAAAATTAATTATATTGTCTCAAACTGCTCATCAGTTCATTTATCAAATTTGTGAGTGCTCTAAATCAAAAATCAATAAGAAAATCACAACGATGTTTCACTCTTAGTTGGTTTATAATGAGACTGAGAGCTGAATAGATTTTGATCGAAATTTGATTGGTGAGGGGAATTCAAAATAAATATAAATGATGAAATTTTCAATCTAAGTAAATATTCCAAATGAGGCTGATTCAAAAAAATAAAATTTATAGAATCTACTCTTTGGCTTCTTGACATATCTGTTCCAAATTATATAGTTACCTTTTGAAAATTATTATTTATGTGAAAAAGATAGGAAATTAAACTTCAATTTTGATAAAGGATCCATATCCATATCCTGAAGATGGAGGGGAAATCCTTTGAAACATTGCTTTTCAAAAGGAATAAAATGCATTCCATTGCAAAGATTGAAATTATTAAATGATTTTTGTGGGGGCAGCCCACAAATATTTTTTTTACGTTTTTGAAAAATATATATTTTAAGACATGGCAGGCAATAATTAATATATTAAAAGCAATTCAACTTAACTAAACTTTCATAAACGAGAATATGGACGAGCCTGTAGGATAGGCAACCATGATCGAAATAGAGAAGTGGTAGCGGCCTAAGGAGGAAAGATACAAGCTATGCTAAGTCAACTGATATGAAAGAAAATATATTTCTGTATATTAATAATGTGGAAGCACTGCAGTACACCCCAACCTAGTTCACTTCGACCTCACCAGCACTGCCAGACTTTACTGCAAGCAGTTCTCATGATTTTGACTCCTCTGTAACCTGCACAGGAAAAGTATATGTAGCTAAACATTCCCTAGTAGCACAATGTTTCAAACTATATAGTAACTAAATAAGGGCTATATAGATTCTCAAAATCTATATAGTTACTAAATAGTTTGAAACATTGCGCTACTAGGGTTATTTTATCAATACAATTATATAAGCTTAGCTAAATTACAATTTTCAAATTTATAGTATGCACACTGTGCAAGTTAGATGAAGCCGAAATTAGGCTATTTCGTAGGTCATTCACTCATTCACACTTATAAAAAATCTAGGGTATGTCAATTGGTCCTTTAACACCGGTCGACACGATTTTTGGGTCTGATTTGTGAATGTCAAATTGTGATTTCTTCTAAGTTACTAATAAAGGGAAAAATAATTTTGTATGCTTTTGTAGAAAGCAGAGCAATTTTTCGAATTTTAAGAACAATTACTGATTTTTTCATAATTTTATTATCATCAGAAAATTTTTTGCTGAACACCGGAGTCTTTTTAATTAAAGAATAATGATTAGTAAAAGCATACAAATGTAAAATAATAAAAAATCAAGTTGGAAAAAGGAATATTTTTAGTGATTTTCTTATGTTTGTATGAACTTTCTTGTATTATAAACCCCAAATGTAATCTCCCATCATATTCTCGTTGTACTCCCCTTGATAACGTCGTTCAAAGTCCATCATATCTTGGTGAAAACGTTCTCCTTGCTCCTCTGAGTAGGCACCCTAATTATCTTTAAATTAGTCCAGGTGAGCATGTAGCTTATGAAGCTCATGAGACTGCTCGTAAAATCAATTAAAATCATCAAAACTTACTTACCGACGTAAAAAAAAAATGGATTTTTAGGTGTGCATCAGAATTTATGCATTAAAACAGAAACCCAGAAATAAAGTTTTTTGTCGTAATGAGTAATAATTGGAAAAATTGAAAAATTTAGAATTTTCCTGTTTCAATCCTTAAAATAAAGGGATGTACATTACACAGGAATTATTTAACGGGTTATAGTGGTGTTTCATTAGACTAAATCCATATCTACTAAATACACAATACCCCTAGAACTCTAAAATAGTTCGAATCACTGTTATTTAGAAAATAATAATAATTTACTTTATTTTGGATTAGTGTATATATTGGATCAATAATATCGTTACCATTATGCCAAAACCTCAATTGAGGAAAACCCTAATTTTGAGTTTTTGCTATTTAACATTTTTCTATATATCTTTATTTACTTACATTCGTGAATATAGAGCTTTGATTTAATAATTGTATCATGTCACTGTCATCACAAGTTTGCCGAAAATTGGATTGAAAAATAACATTAATTAGAGATCAGAAAATTTTCATATTCGTGGTTTTGGAATGAGGAGATGATTTCTAAGTATATAGTATCTACTTGTAAAAGTAGAAGAAATTAATTAATACGATATGATATGATAGTATATAAAAATCACTGTAATAGACCAAAAAATATTATTTCTAAGGAAAAATACTTTTCTTAGGCAAATAATATCGAAATCAATTTTGTTGTTACTGGACAATTAGTGCTTTGTAAACTTAGGTACAACGACCTCGGATCTCTTTCTCCCTATTGGGACATTCTTGATTTCGACTAGTGGACAATTAGTTTTAACCTAATGGCAAGTCCGAGAGTATTTTTATACTTGTAATTTTTAAAATAGCTTATAGGTAGATACTCTTATCAACAGAGCAAGATCTAGGTCTTTTGTCAGGGGGGGGTGCAAGCTTGAATTTTCCGCCCCCTCAACCCTTAGAAATAAAAATATCTATAAAAAAATTTCCCGCTTCCCAAAATGTGCCCCCCCCCCCACCCCTATATCCTGTCCTGGATTTCAGCAGCGCCCCAACTCCTAAATAAATGAAATGAAAATGAAAAATCTACTTTAAAAATAAATATATCTATAGACGTAACATTTTATTGTCAGCATATGGTTTTTTAGTGTATGTTTGATGATATTTATTATCTTCGGATTAATAATTGTTTGACTTGTTCATTCTTATGCGCTCCCGGTGACGATTTCAGACTCTGATTTGAGGGGTAGGCCATGTAGCCCCCTGTAAATTTAAAGTAGTTTTCAGAGGTGATTTTGACCTTCTGAAAAATTAAAAACAAACATAAAAAAAGCTCACGGAGAAGGGGAAAAGGGACAGGGCTACCTATTATACCTAATTATAATCTATAATATACTTAGACTATAATTCCCTAACTGATTTTTTTAGATTTATATACTAGTAAGATTTTAATGAAATTAGTCATGTATATATTACTATAATAAAGCTGGAGAGTTTGTATGTACGTCTGTTTGAACATGCTAATCTCAGGAAATACTAATCCGGTTTGAATTTGATCTTACGAAATTAAAACTTTTTTGGAAACCATTTGAGGAGGTCATGGCCCCCATGACCCCCTGGAGCCGCCACTGCGCACTCCCCTTTCAGTTAATTCACACGCCACAGGTGGGAGCGCTGTGTATTCCCAAACTTTTTCGGGTATTTTTTATATGATTTTTAAAAATCAGGTTATTTATTTTAAATAGACTTTATTAAACTCAATAAACTGCAAATTTCTCTGATACAGGAGCAAATTTTCGTAAAATTTTGCCAAAAAAGTTTTTACCATACAGGGAATGGTCAACTATATTGTAATCGTACATGAAAAAAATGTTGTTTCTTCTTTTTTTTTTCAAAATATCTCAAAAACTGCTGAATCTATAATATTTTGATAAAAAGAAATTGAACGAAACCATGGCATTTTGGTCTACAAGAAAACCTTATAGAGTGAACATAGAAAAAGCTCCTCCTTCATCTAGTATAGAAAAAGCTATATTTTACGTGATATTTTGTTACAATATCTGCTTATACGTTAATTACGGATTTTTTTCTGTGCTCTAGCTCAAAAACTATAGTGTGAATATCATAACGAAATTTCACATGTAGTTTTTGGTATTGAGATTAAGAACTGATTAGGTTTTGGTTGAAATCGAACTCAAAATAAAGGATGGTTAAAATTTTTTTCAATCTAAAATCAAAGTTAGCTGAAATTTATTTTGAAAGTATTTTTTATAATAAAAAGAGAGTTATTATTTTTTAGGGAACCAAAATGGGAGTGGGGGGGGGGTCAAAAAATAGAATTAATTAAGTCAATATAAGTCCTAGCCCATTTAATCGATTTGTATAAAATTTCGATTATGAAGCTTAAATGATCAAAAAAGAAAGGGGAAGGGCATTAAATAATTAATATTATATTCCTATTTAAAAGGAGATGTAATTAATTAATTGCTAATGAGCTCAAAATTAAATTAAGATTGGAGATCTTTTGTAAAGATTATAAATTATTTTATTAAATATTTAATACAAGAAAGGGGGCAGTTGTATGATAAAGTCGAGGGGTGAACTGCTACCTAATATCGTGTAAACCTACTTCCACTTTCATTTCTAAGTAGAAGACAATAGATGAAGGGGCATTATCTATTGAATTCCAAAATAACTCCACATAATTCAAAAGACGGGTACACCTAATTCCAATCGCGGTTCACCCCTCGGGTATAATTATGTAAATGGCCACATAAATTTATTTTAATATTTCTGAGGACCGGCATTTTTTTCTGCGGATAGATACTGGGGTGCGGGCCACATTTTGAAAAAAGCTGCCTTAATTTGCTAAAATAATCCTATACCTACTACTAAAGCGCATTTGTGGCTGCATCTGTACTTATTCATCTATGAATCTATGTCCGTCCCCCAACAAAATCAGTCGTCATGGTTACCAATTTAAATGAAATTATCTATATATCGTCTGCTTAGGCCCGGTTGTATGTCGCAAAGTAAATGCTTTTTACCACTAAGGGCCGGTTGTATGTCGCAAAGTAAATGCTTTTTACCACTAACAAACGGTAGATGGTAAATGGAGCCAGTGGGATGGCCAATCAGATGACAGTCACTTTCAGTGCCTGGCATCTGATTGGCCATCCCAGTCCCTTCATTTACCATCTACCCTGTGTTAGTGGTAAAAGCATTTACTTTGCGACATACAACCGGCTCTAACCAAGGTAGATGGTAAATGGAGACACTGGGATGGCCAATCAGATGACAGGCACATTCAGTGGCTGTCATCTGATTGGCCATCCTAATGGCTCCATTTACCATCTACCTTGGTTAGTGGTAAAAAGCATTTACTTTGCGACATACAACCGGGCCTAAGGCGACGATATATAAAATTAAGGTTTTGTCTGTACATTGGGGTTGGGGTGCTGGGTGGGTTTCGGGAGGGGGGGTCCAGGGGGCGAGCGCCCTGGCCAGCAAGAGGGTCATTGCAGCTTTTTATTTACTAAATCGTGATGTTATTTTGTTTCGAAATGATCAAATAATCCTTGATTGCTTATTTGAATCTGGCGCCATTTTGTTAGTAAACTCATTTGTAAACACCGCGCTCTTTCGTCTGTCATTCTGTAATTTTTTACGCATTGAATTATTTCATTAAATTTCTATCAAGAAACATTTTTTTTATTATTTAGTTTTTTTCAATAAGCCAGGTGAAACCCTGTGTGATCAAGCTTGTCCCAAGTTCCACATCACACTTGAGGTTGGTTTCTGCGCTGGTGACGTCAGCAGTCGCGAGCTCCCGGTCCATTCGGGTCGCCATTTTACTATGAAGAACTGACGGAACGATCTCGAGCTGTTGTGAGTTCGCCAAGTGTTGTCAGCTCGTGTCCCGTGTCAGTTTGGTCCTCGCTGGCCCCGCCGGGGCCGAGCCCTGCTCACAGCCAGACAGCCCTGTCAAAGGGAACCAGCCGAGCAACATGAGTGTGAAAATGGCCGGGCAGACGATCAACGACCGCTTGCTGGCGGCTCGGCACTCGATCGCCGGCCAAGGGCTCGCCAAGTCCGTCTGCAAAGCCACCACAGAGGAAATGATCGGCCCCAAGAAGAAACATTTAGACTGTGAGTAGACGTTTTTTTATTTGTTGAAAAGGGGCTGGGGGCGCGCCCCACTGACAGCACCTCCGGCCTTTCTCTCCTTCACCACCAAATCTCAACATTAATGACATACTAATGTCAAATTATCATTTGCAAATCACATAAATCACTCCAGATTTATATATTCCCTCCCATAAGACATTGTTAAATGTCAAGAAAAACTAACCCTACTTCGTTATCAACCATCCAAAATTAGCTTGAAGATTTCATGACTGAAAATTAATTACTAGAGAAACTTTTTCAAGACTGTATGCAGTGTTGTGAATCAATGATTTTAAATGATAAATATCTAAACCCGATAGTCATTTCGATTTTTCTTAACTAGAGTCAAAAGGTCATTCCTAGAATAATAAAAATTAAGAAATTAATTTTATTTGCACTAAATTTTCTCTGGAGAGAGACGGACTGGTAGAACTTTTAATTGAAAATAATGGAAGTCAGCCCAGGGGTGGTAAGGAAAGGAAAAATTAACACATCCAAATAAGGTGTAATTTATTGGATTCCTTCTTCCTTTCCCTTCAAAATGACGTTTCGGAGGATTCTTCCCTCCTTCAGGGTTTCAAGGGGTCATTGAAGGAAACAAATAAAATGCTTCCTTGTCCACAGCATTTTATTTGTTTCCTTCATTGACCTTGTGAAACCCTTAAGAAGGAGGGAAGAATCCTCAGAAACGTCATTTTGAAGGGAAAGGAAAAAGTAATCCAATAAATTACACCTTATTTGGATATGTGTTAATTTTTTATTTCCTCACTACTCGGCTGCCTTCCTCTACTTTCAATTAAGAAATTAATCTCTTATAGTGTGAAACAAACAGACTGGACTTCTATTTGGCATCTCCATAATGCCTTAGCTCTAAAGAAAAATAGATCATTCTACTGCACCCTTTTGAGTCATTTTCCTCAATTAGATTCTATCGAAAGAATCGCTCATAAATAACTATAAATTAAAAAAAGGGAAAACTTGAATTTATACCTATATTATAAATACATCACCTTAAAATTTCAATAAAATCATTGACAAGTTCAAAAACTAGAAACCCCAAAATCGTCTAATCAGTTCTCCGCATTGGAAATAAAAAATATTTTAGCCCAAGAACTAACTTTCTACGTCTTTTCTTTCTTAAATTATTCTGGGTATCTGAATCGAGACATAGACAGAAAAAAAATCATGTATAAAATTGATTTTCTCTTAATTTCAGACACTTAAACTCAAAAGGAAAAAAAAATATTCGTGAATTTAATAATAGCCGTACCTAGTAATTAAAATAAAAATTTGGGTGTAAATTTCATTCCTATTAACTTAATGTCCGTCTTCATGTTTATTCAGATAGATTCCTTGTCTCTTTCTTGTGAGTTATTGAAACAAATAGAATTTTAATAAAAAATGGTATTTTATCGGAAGTAGCAGATTTCAAATAAATCAGAGTGCATCTTCTGCTTGATACATGTATATAAAAAACTATAGTGCAAATATTTTATTATTAGTCAATGAAATAAATCGAATATTCAATAACTTTTTTTTGGCTTACAAATTGAAATGACTTCATTGGGTAGATAGAGGGTTGAATGATCGACCTTCTTCTACCTTGAATTGACTTCATGGGGTGGGTAGAAGGTTGAATGATCGACCTTCTACCTATCTCATGAATTTCTAACTAAAAAACCGCTATTAAAGATTCCTGTAAAATATGTATAGGAAAAAGCATTCAAGACTGTAGTTCAAATTAATAAAATATTTTCTTAAGGATTTGTAATTTTTTTATAAGCGTGTATATCAAGCACAAGACATTCTTTAATGTGCCCGTCATGAAAAATCAATTAATTTTTACAAGCTTTTTATTATTCAAGAGTGTTTTTGGTTTAAAAATATGATTATCGAAATTCAGAATTAAACGTTTCGGCCACATTATAAGAATGAACCCTTCGTTTACATTCTAAGAAGAAAAATTGTTCTCTAAACGATGTGATTTATGTGGTTAGTCTATATTTTACACTCAATAATAATACGTTTTTACATTGAGAACTGTTTTTTAATAACATTTCGAGGATACTTTAATTTTTCAATTATTGCATCCACATGATAACTGAAAGAGGCTTCCTAAAGTAACGATTTTAATTCCCTTGAAAAGGGACTTAGGTATTAACTGAACGTTTTAATTTATTTGTATAATACACTGTTAAACTCAATGAATAAACATGGCTTTTATAGGCAAAACAGTATTTTTATTAAAATAATGAAAGAATCGAAACTAAAATTATTTCATTCAATATCCATCCATTAAGCTAAATGATTTTTATTGATTCTCTTAATTTAACTATTTATCAATTTTGCCTTCATTCCTTTAAAGAAATCAATATGTATATGGTATATATGTATTATTTACGAAAAAATATACAATATCAATCATTCTGTCAAATCTTTAAAATAAAATTCAAATTTCTATCATAATCAAATTAAACTAAAACAATGAGTTTCATTTGATTAATTTTGTTCCTTAAATTTTTCAAAAAAAAAAAAAATATCCCTCCTAATAATAAACTTACTATTTTTGTTATATTTTACATAACATTTAGTATGGATAAAATGTGTCCCTTTAAATACAAAAATTTCCCCGATCAAAGGGTTATTACAATTAAGAGATTTCATATAACTTAGTATTTTGGTAAATTTCGTTGAAGTAATTATTTATTTGAAATGTATTGATTTTGTATACGAAACATGTATTGAACATTTTGTTTTTGTTAATTTTAATTATCTTCAAAATTTATATATTATATTAGAAAAAAGGAAAACCAGAATGTCAGGGTAGTTTAGTTGCCGGGTCAAACAGGCTTCAGGTAGCCAAGTCTGGCCATTAAGTCAACCTTTCTATAAAACGTTCCCTCAAAGTAATTGGATAAAAATATATACTGATTTATATGAAGTTTTTCTTCAAAATATTTAAATATATATAGGTTAATTTCTCGAAAAATAAATAAACAAAAATTGCCCTTATTTTAAATTTTTCTTCTTTTTTCTGGAAAAAATATTTTAATAGTAAAATTTTTTTATTTAACTATAATTTAGCATAAATTAAAATATTTGATTATATAAGTAAAATCAAATATAAGAATAACATTTTAAAATAATCACGAAATTAAAGATTAATATTCATTTTTTTTTTAATTTATTAAATTAGATAAATTAATTCTTCGTACATTTATTAATTATTTCCTGTTACAAACATTTTAATTTAATTTCGATTTGAACACATTTGTATCAAGTATCATCGATCGCCATGATATATTACCATTAGAAGACAATACTTTATAAGGAAAACGGTTGTTTTTTTTAGCAATGGAATTTGAATTAATTGATTAGTCCTAAAAAATCTTCCTAATCTTCCCCGATATTATAGATAATAGACCCGTAAAATTTCAAATTCATAACTTGTTTAAAATATTGTTATTCCATATAACATTTCTTGCTTGAGATTAAGTACAAAATCAAACTTAAGTTGTATGGATGTGACCATTGTTTAAAAATTTAGCTATTTTGTTTCTTAGTTGCTAGAGATTGAAGGTTTGATGGTGAAAAAATATATAGGTCCTATATCTGCATATTAATTTCTTATTCCATGATACACTGATAAATACAAATTGAGAATTACAACTTGTCATTACTTTATTACTTTATAATGAAAAAAAATATTGAAATATAAATGAGTTTAAAATTTTCAGTGTTTTTTAATCTTCTGGAAAATACATTTAAAAAAAATCACAAATTGTAATTCTTAATTAATCAAAAATTTAACCCAATATGCAACGTTTCGATTATACATCTGGGATCATTGTAAAATGAAGTGAGTAGTTCAAGGACACATGCAAAATTTCATTTATAAATCTATTTCCCAAAACAATTTTCTAAAAAAAAAAATTCTACTTCCCATTCATGACATTTTATTTCCTTATATTTTATACTTTTTTTCGTTTTTGCCTTTAGTAAATAGTCCATTTAGCTTGTACTATCTTAAAACCTATAATTAAATTTCAACTACATATAAATTTATGGGGCAGCGGTGAATGGTTTCATTTTTCCTCGAGGATGTTGTCACAGGTGAAAAACTTTCGGTTAAAAAATTGGTTGTGCTTATTATATAACGCGCATATAATAGTACACACTCTTTATATATAGAGTTCTAATTCTAAATAATATCACTCTATAAAGTAAATAAGCTGACGTGTTCTGATGTGGCCATCCACTTGACTTTACCATACAACCTGGCCCCTCACTTATATTTAAAATTTAATAAAATTATTTATAATCATGTAGGGGGGGGGGGGTTAGTTTTTACATTTTTAGATTACTATGGGCCTACTGATTATGTATACAAAATTTGGTTGAGTTTGGTACAAGGACCTAGATTTTCTTTTTTTGTCCCTACACCCCCCCCCCCCCCATTTTGGGCGGTTAGTTTTTGCATTTTTAGACTTCTCGGGTCCCACTGATTATGTATACAAAATTTGGTTGAGTTTGGTAAATGATCAAGATTTTTATTTTTTGACCATACAACCCCCCCCCCCCCATTTTGGGCGGTTAGCTTTTGCATTTTTATACTTCTGGGGTCCCACTGATCATGTATACAAAATGTGGTTGAGTTTGGTATAAATGACCTAGATTTTTAATTTTTGACCCCCCTCCCCCCACCTCTCACCCAATTTGGGCAATTTGGGAATGCCTTACCCTAATTTCCCTTATGAGGAATGTTTTATCGAGTTCGAACTTTGAATCTATGCCTTTAATTGATCTTCTCTGATCTGGATATTTCCACTTTTTTACAAAAATATTTTTATTATGCACTAGAAAGTATTAGAAAATCCTATATTTTAGTTCGCAGTTTATAAATTCGGCTAATAATGTAAAAATGGTCTGAAATGAATTTGGACATTTTAAACATTAGGTACTGAATTTTTTGAAAATTAAAAATATTTAATATCCTATTTTTTTCTCAAATATTTGTCCATTTAACCAGAAAAAATTAATTTTTTAAAACTTTGATTTTATGTGTTTGTGCTTGGTTTAAAAAAAGTGTAGGAGGATCCAGATTATGGTCGATTGTGATATTTTGACAATGTACGAGACTTGAACCCGAGTCCCCGGCTTGGAAAACTTGAATTCTTCACTCTGGGTTATCCCAGCTCCCTTCATATATAAATTTGAAATAAAATCAAAGATTTAAAGTGATGATCAGTACTGACTAGCGAGCATTGATTAAGAGTATAATTAGATTTGCTAGATTTATTGATTTTAGCTTAACCTGAGGATTAGCAAATTAATGAGGATCTTTTCCGAAAACGAAATTAACTTTGATTTTGTCAAGTTATTCAGGCTTAATAAAATTCATTTAGGCAATAAATTCGTAATTAATTAATATTTTAATATTTAGTTCATATTTTCAACAAAAATGCTTGAACGGCTATAAATAAAACCGAAACCTTTATTGATTAACATACATTCAAATATCAAAGGACAATTTAATTAAAAACATCCTTTGAATTCGAAATTGATTTTGATTAAATTCTTTTTCAGTGAAATATTTTAATTTTTTTTTTTTTTTTTTTTTATAAAAAAAAAGTTGATTGAAGAATTTTTTTGCAATTTTTAGATTTTACGAAAAATCAACTCCTTTTATTTTTATATTAATTTAAAATTTAATATTATTTTAAAATTAACTTCAAATTATAATGTATAAATGTATATGGAATTTTATTATCCAACTTTCAAATTGGCAATATTATCTTTTCTTATAGCTCTTGTGATTCTTTATAATAGAGAAAGGGTTTCAAATTCTTTTATCCCTTCTTGCTAATCAATTTCTGTGGAAAACAAGCAACCCGACCAGGAATGAGTCAACGTTTACTGGCCACTAAAACTCGGTATTTGCAGACGTTGACGCATTCTCGAACGAACCCAAAATTCGATATGCCTAAAGCATTCAAGTCGTTTGCATAATATATTGAATAGTGATGTTAATAAAAATATCCAGTGACGAAATCCTCAATAAATTAAGCTAGTTGTGTTTATATTAGTATTTAAAAATTGTAATGATACCACATAATTGTGATATTATAAAAAATTTAAAATAAACGTTTCGATGTTCTAATTCTGTGAGTGTTATCAAGTGAAAATGATGCCAATATCTTCAACACTGCGATAATATTATTTGACCTATATTTCGGTAGCAAATTAAATTGAATCGAATTATTAGAATAATTATATTAAAACTTCTTCTTTTCAACTTCATCGATTATGCTAGTCTAACTTATAGTTGTATAATGAAGTTAATGAAACAATAAAGTTGGATAATGGGGCTCATACTCTCTTCTATTTTGAAAACTATAAAATAAAATGTATTTCATTTTTTCGTAATTTTTAACGAGAAGTTTTTAAAAATTATTCATAATATTTAATTATAAAAAGAAAAGCCCCCCCCCCCCATGCTCAAAAAACGAAAAGTTTCCATAGAATATGACTTTGAATATTTTTTTTCTGAAATGCTCGTTTAAAAACGAGGAATTTGAAGGAAAAAACGTCTTGAATAGTCAGTTTTTTAAAAAGTTTGAGCCTTTGAAAAAAAGAACCATTCTTTTTTTTAAATTCTTGACTTTTTTTCGGTTGTTAAAAAAATTTGAAAAAATTCATAGGAACGTTTTTAGTGGGATAGTATAAGATATAAAAATTTAAGCCAAATCAAAAGGGGGTCGGTTCAAAGTGGTCGATATAGCGTGAAATGCCCCATATATATATTTATTAAATTGACAAAAATAGCGTTTTATATTCAAAATATAAATATACATATATATCAGTGGCGTGTGGTCCTTGGTTGTTGTGGATGCGGCGAATCCCTAAAATTTAAAACATTTAGAATATTTTCATAAATATCGTCTTCAAAATTTCAGGAGAATCTTTGAATTTTCAAATTATTATTCGTTATTTCAAATATTTCTATAAAAAAAGATTTTTTGTTTTGAAAAGTATATTGGTTCTCGAAATGAAATAAAATGGTTGCATAGTTTCAAGGGGCAATTAAAATGAATGATTTTTTCGGAAAGGGTGCGTCTAGAAGGTTTGAAGTCCCTGTCTGGTAAATCTACCAGTTCAAGCAGGTCAAAGACAAGTCTCGACGAGTTTTAGTCCAATAAAAATTGTTCTTGCTTAGGAACTATTAAAATAGTAATAATATAAAAATGGAATAAATAAAGATGATTCGGGAATCTCTGGACTAATCCATTTCTAAAAACTCTCAATATATAAGATGGGAAATAACTAAAAGCGTTATAGACAAGTCATAGCTTGCTTATAGCAATAGAATTAGGAGGAATTTAAGATTTTCTTTTAGGACAGGCTGATTTATTGTGGAAGATGGTCGATTTCTATTTCAGACACTGTGGAGTTTAAGTCACAAGAATTAATTTCTGACGCCTACCCTCACTCACACAAAGAAGTATCCTTTTGGAGCCAAGGTCCCAAAATATATTTTTTAAAAATCTAATGTTAAATTTGAAAAATAACGAAAATGGTGCCGTATTCGATGAAATTTGCAAAAAAAAAGCGAAGATTAAAATAAAATTTCAAAAAATGAAGGGTACTTTTTTGGACAGAATCCCCTGGTTGAAAAGTCACCAAACGCTACTGATATATATATTATATATAGTAAACTATGTAGTTTTCATGTAAATTAAAAAGAGTCCAGGATATAAATTATCAGTTCATCAGTTTTTATTCAAAGCACTTAACAAAAGTGGAGTTATCAATCAGCATCCGTTAGCTACATCAATTCTTACGCACACTCGACTTAACTTGTACTATAGATATATGTATACTTTTTTTATTTATCTCATTTGCTTTTAAAGGAATGAAAAAACTCACATAAGTATTTGGTATCCTAAGACAACATTTGAAATTGGTCCATAGTAAAGTGCGATAGTATTATACATTGAGATTGACCGGTATTTCCTACATGGAAATTGTTAGTATCATAAAACAACTTGAAGAATTAGAAAAATCCAATTTAATTTGAATAAGATTGTTTATTTAATAAGGAAGTCTCAGATGACTAAACCATTTTAAAATTTAATTAATTTAATTTGATTTGATTTTGGAACAGAGGACTCAAAAAAGAAGGAAGTAAGGAGAGAATTTTATTAACCAAGAATTAATATCTAAATCATTCTGATTATACTTCTGCTTTGAAAAGTTACATATCGTCGCCTTAGAGTGTAAACCTGCTAAATCCATTTTTTATCATATATGACATATTAATACCGTTGGAGCATCATCCAAGTAAAACTACTACTTAAAATTACGATCGTAAGTTGTAGAAAAAAATCTACAAAATAGTTTCTTTCCATAACAGCAATATTAAATTTTGTTTGTTTTTTCTCTGCCCTGTAAAATTTCCTTGTTGTGAGTTAGCAGATTTACACTCTAAGGCGACGATATGTCAATAATATTAAAAAATGGCAAATTTCTACTTTAAAATTTTCAGTTTGTATTTATTTATTTTATTTTTTGGGACTAAAAAATAACCATTAACCTTAACTTGAATACAACCCTTTGAAACTTATAAAAATTAAATACTCTTTTCAAGAAATATGTTATAAACAAAGGAAATGACCTGGTACAAATTTCATGCTTATCTCACTTTTGATTGACGCAGACTCTATCAAAATTGCCACATATTCTCTCAGGATAAAAATAATATCCTGTGTTATATTAGATAGTAGTGAAATTCAATATTATTTTCATATTACAATACTTATTAAAAGCTCAGAGGCGTGTCTCTGGAAAATTTATATGGAACGATTCCTCCCGATCTATGAAATTGTTAGTTTTTTTTTTTTTTTCTAAAATAAGAAGAAATTGGAAAATCTCAACCATAAGTTTTCGAAAATTAAAGGCAGATTTTCAATTTTGTATGTGAAAAACTATATCAAGATTTCCGAAAAATATCACGATTTTGGCATATTTTGACTTCATTTTTATTATATACAAAAATGTTATCTGCAAACTTTCTGATTGAATGTATAGAACTGCAATCAGACAGTGAACTTAAAGAAAAATTTAATAATATGTCTCTTTATTAATTAGAATTTTATAAAAATTATCTACCCAGAAACAAATATTCCTGGCTTCACAATATTTATTCCCTTTTTGGAAATATTAATTTTTACATAAACGTTAAAAAGATATTTTCAAGAATAAAATTCACTAAAACGAAAATTATAAGCTCAGTCATCAGCTAAAAAAATAATTACGATTCGAATATTTAAAAATTATTCTTAAGCGCATATTTCTTTATTTTTTTTTAATATTTATTATTTCAGTAATTAAAACTTTTTATAGTGCTAAATGATTTAAAAATAAAATCCTGAAGGAAAAGAACTCAAAGATTATTATACTATAACATTTTTGCCTCTTTGTCATGGTGGATTCTACATTATTAAGTATATTTTTTGATTAACAAATAAAAATAGAATTAGTATATTTTAAATGCCGCCCGATGCAATTTGTTTTCTTGTAGGCCAAATGGTTGGCCACCCCCGGTCTAAGCGGTGGATTGCACACCTTGGGGCTAAATAGTTAACCATCGAATTTATATTCAACCACCTAAAGTAGAAACAAATCATCAACCGCAATCTGACAGCTATTTTCTACTTTAAGTGACCTCCAACCAAGTTTATCTTTGCAGTGTTCAAACCGAACTTTAATTTTATCTTTGATATTTCATAATTGTATCAGTTTCAATTTGCTGGTCTAAATATTGTTTAAAGGCTCTAAATTAAACAAATCACTAAAAGGATGGGAAACGTCAGGAAACAAATTCAAGTTTCAATTAATTTTCTAAATTGACCATATTTGGCCTCAACGAAATTAAATTGATTGTCATCAAGCTGGCAAATAAAATAAAATATCTATTGTGATAAAAACATTGATTACTATTCTAAATTCTCTTTATAAGTGATTTATTCAGAACAGAACAACATTTTTTTTTAATAAAACATAATAATATATTTGATTGACCTTTAATTGAGCCCAAATTATAAATAATTTTTTCTAATGACCACTAAGAAAGTGAAAACAAATTCATCCCTATATTAAAAAAAAAAAGATAATAATAATAATAACTCCATTTAAACTATTAAAGGATTGAAATTACTCGGTACACACAGGACCTCGAACTGTTAAATTTACAAAACTTTTTACTTTATCCAATGCGAAGCAAGGGGAAAGTATTGTAATCGCTCTCGCGGCAAGCGCGACTTCAAAGGTTCCTCAGGTAAAGACTACGGAACCCATGGACTCAATTAAGGTCACAAATTGAAGTATTCAATTAGATTGAATTTTAGCACGTGACGGTTTTGCCAAAAATTACCTGGAATCTCGTCGAGAAACCAAAAAGTGCCATTTTTTTTGGAAGTGCGTGCGGATGGATGGATGGATGGATGTGTGTTATCGTTTTTTTCGTCCACGAATTTTTCCACACCGTTGCACCGATTGAATTGAAATTGAAAACCTACCAGTATTTTAACAAAATGAAGCGCTGATTAGTTTTTGGTACATATCGGTCCACAAACATTAGTACTTTATTTCAGTATTTTTTTAGTTTTTTCTAAATATCTTGAAAATGACTTAACCAATTTTGATGAAATTTAATATCCTAATTAAGTACCTTGGGGACCACAAAAAAGGTTAAATAAATTTTTTAGTAAAATTATATTTTAAAGTACTTTACTCTAGAACATATATTTCAAATGAATTTGGATAAAGTTTAGCAGTTTTTGCAGTTTATTTCTAAATATCTTGAAAATGACTTAACCAATTTTGATGAAATTTAATATTGTAATTGAGTACCTTGAGGACCACAAAAATGGTCATATAAAATTTTTTGTAAAATTATATTTTAAAGTACTTTACCCTAGACTACGATAGTTCATTGGATAAAGTTTAGCAACGATCCGTTGCAGTTTATTTTCTGTTTAGAAATATCTGAAACGTGGACTTATGGTAAAATAATTTTCAGACATTTTTTTTAGTGTATTTATTGGTCTTTTTGTCTAAATTAATATTTCCACAATAACATAAATGCAGAAAGTCTTAGAAAGCTCGTCCTGGTGCCAAACTTGTGTATTTCCAAAATGACGGATTTGATAGATTTTAAACTTTCTCACTTCAGAACTTTCAGTTCAAAAAATGCAGAAAATTAAAGAAAGAAATCAAATTCTCATATAATAACGAACTGCTGTAACTAATGAGCTGAAATTTGGTGCACTTATCTAGGTTAATAAAATGCACCTTTGAGGCAAATTTCAAGTTTCTAGCCCAAACTTGAAAAAATGTATAAATCGCAAAAATTTTCAGAAAGTGTAGGTACCCAGTTTTGAAATAGCTTCGACTTTTTTCTCGATTTTTTTCCAAATTGATTCATCTTCTATCTACCTTATATCAAATTGTTTATTTCATTATTAATTAAAAGATAAATCTTGACTAAATTTCAATAATCATAATTAACAGAATAAAATTCTATGAGAGTATTGGGATTATGTAAATTAAATTATCCTGATCAACCGTTTAAGACCTCCATTAAACTTCATTTTTATACATTTAGGGAATTGATTAATTAATGTACTTTCTTACTCATCTGTTAATTCTATTAAAACGTCAATGAAAAAAATTTAAACATTTCTTAGAAAAATATCCTGGCCAATAAAATCATAAGAAACAATTCTTCTTCGTTGGACCATTGCAAATTCCTCTTGATTTTGGCGAGAAGAAACTTATTAGGATTAATCTTAGTCGAAATTAAGTCTAGTGTCTAGTACACATATCTTGCGGTTAGGCTAGGCTATTTAGCTGGCGCTTAAAAATTCGCAAATTTGATTGCAGGTCAAGGGTGAAAAATAATTTTTGATTATTTAAAAAAAAAAAAATGTGTAAAATAAATGATTATTTCTTAAGCCGATAGGGGCTTGAGTCCCTTGCAATTAATAAATAAGTATCAATTATTATTTTTAATTGACAATTTGGAAATGTATTTTATTAAAAATATTTATACCTATATTTTGCTTAGAAATTTTAATATAGTAAAGTTTACATTTTCGAAAATTAAAATACTAATATATCGCCCAATATTTTAAGCTGTTCCTTACATGCGTTTTAATTACCTTGAACCATCACATAAATGTTTCTAGCGCTCTCTAAATTTAAGCCTCTATTCTTAGCTCGGCGATCCAAATTGTTGATTGATATCAATAGAAAGATTTATCGATGTCCATTATCTTGACTAAAAATTTGCACAATCATATAATTACCCGAGATTTTACTAGTTTATATTTACGCCTACACTTTTATATTAAAATGATTAAATTTTATCACGAGCTGTTTTTTTTATTTACTTTTAAAAATAGCTCAGGTATTTAGGCAATTTTTGGTTATTATTTTATTTTAGAAATTTACTCATGCTTAACAAACCTACATCCTTTGATCGTGTGGGCGAAATTAATTATTCTGAACTTAAACTATTGATTTATTTCAAATAAAAATCACAAATCAATAAAATATGTATAAAATGACAAATTTAAATCATAATTGATATAATTAGTAGTAAAAATTGCGGACAATATTCTAACTCAGTCCCCAAGTTTGCAATAAAATTTATTCTAAGACGATTATTTGTCTTGATATATATGTTACCCGAATTCAAAAAATATTTATTATGTTAACAGTTTCCGTATTAGTTTTTATTACTACTACTTTTTATACTATTTTTTGATTCATTTTTATGATATTAGGATGCAAGGAGATAGTGTGCCAAAAAGATGAAACCTCTTTAGTCCGGAGTGAACTCTTGAAAGGAGAATAGAAAGAAAATTCAGGAATTGATTCCAAGTTGAAGGAGTTTTGAAAGCCTGAATCTTATATGTCGCCTGAAAGACCGAGGGAATAGAGTCAATGTCTCTAGAAGTTATAGGGATAAATAACTTATCGAATGCGTTACCGTTAGTATCTAATTTAATTGCGAAGGAGCGTTGAATATTTGTAAATCGTCGATTTGTCGCAAAAGAGGCTTTAGAGGGGTTATTCATTTTATCTCGTCAGAGCAAACACCATGGTAGTATCTATAAAAAATAAGTGAAATGGCCATCTAATGACTTTAGAATACAACCTATTTTAAAATAAATTAAAGAAATAAATATGATTTCTTATCCAATATTTTCTCATGATCTTAAAGTGTTGGCTAAACTTGGTCTAAATCGGACACAGGGCTCACATTTTTAACCCCCCCCCCCCCAATCCCTCCCATAATTTTTATTTCGATCTCAACCAAAATATAATCAGCTCTTAATCTCACTATAAAATATCTAAATCTAAAATTTCCTTTTGATAGCTTAAAACTTACACAAAAGTTGGTAGCATACGCACTCACGCACTAACCACACACACACCAACAGACATTTTGACAAAAAATCACTATCTCTTAAAATATAAATTTTTCTTTGTCACTATTATAATCTTTTTTTACAGACCGAAAAACTTAGCTATTTTTTTTTATCAAAATATTTTCGACGTTTTTTAGATATTCTGAAAATAGGGAATGCCGCTGGAAATTGGAAAAAAAATACGTGTAAGCACATTAATTTTCTTAAGTTGATCTCTTAAGAATTACACACTCATTCGTACATTCTAACTCTCCACATACATTTACCTTAATAGTTTAGTTTAGAAGCTGCAAGCCTCCGGGAGTGGGGACAAACTGACAGACAAGTATCGCCCATATATTTTCGATTTTTTACCTTTTATGATAAGGAACCTTAAAAGAGTTTGTGAACAAATTATTAATATTTTTAAACAGAAAAAAAATCTTCTAATTTAAATAATAAAAAAAATAGTCCGTCCTGCTAAAAATGTTAGAATAAGGAAGCTCAATTACATAGTAGACTCGATATACATCGAGGATATTAGTTGTTATTGGGCTATTATATTTTATTTTATATTAAATTGAGAAGACTGAAATTTCCTTTGATGGCATCGATTCCGATTAAGTTGAGGTAATTTAATTTTCGTGTCCTTATTTTATTCCTACCACTTGTTTACCACTGACTGATGTCTAATGTGAAACCTGAAAGGAATTGAACGCTTTATTAAAAAGCACAACCAAGTTTCTTTTATTTTAATAAAAGAATAGCAATCAATTGAACCATACAAAGCATTAACATAAGCAATTCTAAATAAGGAAAGTATTTCTTATTTTACCAAAATTGATTTCATTATTTGCCCATTTTCGTATTGTTCTTCTTCAACGTCGTAATCCTCTTTACAGATGAGTCGTGACGTATTTTTAATCTATGTAAAATCCGCCTACATTAATACCCATGAATCTCTGATTCTTGATTAATTATGTGTCCAAAATCGAATTTTGTTCGAACCTGAAAGAAGATCTTTAATTGCTATAATGATGCCTACACTTGCTGTTTTTTATTTGTCATTTATCTAATGAGCTTTTATTTGATAATTTTATTACAAATATTAAATCTATAATTTTTTAAAGATATTTATATTTATTTAAATAAATGAACCGCGAAAGTTAAATAATTTTATTTTTAATAAATTTTGACTCCTAATTCTCCAGATCTAGAAATTATTTATTATTTTGTTGAAAAGGAAAAATGATCCGGCAGGATTCGAACCCGCGTCCTTCCTCTCTGGGCGAGGATTCGCTAACCAATTGCGTGATTTTGACCACCTATCTCAAGGATGTAACTTAAAAAAAGAATTAATTTAAAAAAATTATGAAACAATATCAATTATGGTACACTATTATCCCAGTTCCATTAATTATCTTAACTTAATTACGGTACATCGACCAGAATCAAGAAAAAGAAAAACATTATTGTCAAATCATATATTTTATATAACCATTTTAATTACATAAACATATTTAATCTTATAAAATCACCAAATTGTTAAATTAATTGTCATTCAATGTTGTAATTAAACTGGTCACATGTCGCCTGATTAAATCGGAGTTGAATGTATTTGCTTGGACAGATGTAAAAGAAGTAGTAGCATTCAGAAAAGATAGAAACTGGTAGATAATTTCAATATCTTAAGTCATAGGTAAAAACGAACAACCTCTGCGGGAGTTTAATTTGTAGTTTGACTGCAAAGATGTTTGTTAAATGTGGATTTTATCTCATTAAAGTAAGAAAAAAAAAAGAATTTCAATGATCATCATTTTATAGAATGTGTTTTGCAATCACTAATCTAATAATTATTAAATCTTAATATATTTCCTTTAATAAATTTATTATTTTCACAAATTCGATTATTCATTTAAAATGAGTACCTATGCCTAACAATTGCCTCATTTTTTTCACTCTACTTTCCATTTTTAAATACCTCATTTAAAGTTGGATTATTCGCATAGAAGTTATTAAAATTTAATTAAACTAGGTATTGAAAGAAGATCCTTTTCTTTAACATTTCTTCCGACCCGGAACTTATATCACTTCGTGATAGGGAAAGTGCAAATATTGACGTAAGCATTTGCCTGACGCAGTGTATTATCCGAATGACCCATTTTTGCCAAGAAGTTGAAACCTGCCCAAACGGTCCCAAGGAGGATTTCATCTCAACACTTCGATATCATTTTAGAAAAGGCTGTCTCGGACAAATTGACGATTAGGTCTACTGAGCTTAAGCCATAAGCCTTTTGTCCAAAATAATCCTCTTCCTTATTGAGTAAATGACCCGGACACCAGGCATAAGTATGATGCAACTAAATCTCCATCGAGTTCACTATTTTTCACTTTTCTTGTTATTTGATAGAAGGAAAATCATGACATTTAATTCTTTCGAAAGGTCATTCTTTTCGAATGCTTCATCTCGTTCAGGTTGTTTCCAAGTTCAAAGGACCCATTCATTTTATATTATTCATGTTTTAATACATGAATATGTTCCTTTTAAACAGAAAAGAAATGAGTCACGGTTTTTACTTTAGACAATTGAATTTGTCACAATCTTGTTAATGACTCTCAACACTTTCTCCGTGTGGCTGGACATCATTTTGGATTTTCCAATCTACCAATTAAAATACCTATCCTCTTCTAGATTTTATGCTTCAGAGATTACTTTGGTTATCAGTTGAAGCGTTTCGTCTAAAACCATCTAGATTATTAATTTTAATTCAATATTACCATCATAATACACAGCATTTTGACTTCTAATTCTCAAGTCATTGTCAAGTGCTTTCAAAATCATTTTGATATGACTGAAACATAGATTTCATTTTGTTAGTATCCCATATACCAATAGCAATAGAAAATTTAATTCTTATAATAAAAGTTGTCCAAAATTTGGAGAAGATATGTTTTGTTATTGTCCACATAAAGGGGTTAAGTCATATAATCTGATGTCCAAAGAAATTCTTGAGAGGTTGTCAGATACTAAAAACCGAAGTGGTATGGAATATTTTTATTACATCAGAAGGGTTGCATTCACCTCTTTGCAAAATGAATCCGAATGCCAAAAATGCAATCCATTGTTTGACCTTCGATGCCGAACCATTGTGGCACATATATAACGCGTAAAAACTTTTTTCTCAAATATTTATTCTTAATCATTAAAAAATTTCTCTTCTTTACAATCTGGTTTTAAACATGCAGTCAGACCATATACTTTAATTTAGAACATTGTGATGTTTTTGATTTATGAAAATTTTCAAAAATCGAAGGTCAAAGGATTAACATTCACAATATGAACGATTATATAAACTGATAATAATATGAAATTCGATTCTATTTGACTAAATTTTGACTAAATTAAAAAAATTATTTATTGCGTTGGTTAGTGAAGTTACTCGAGTAAAATGGGTTCTTTTTGAACCGAATGTTTTCTACATTTGATTCAATCGCGAATCAAATATAGGGAATTTTCGTCAAATATTGAGTGAAAATAATATGAAATAATGATTTTAAATAATTTTAATAAATTAATTTTTCTCATTAATATATCAAAGAATAATTGATAAATCAATGAGAATTGTTTTTAACCTCCCTTATTTGAAAAAGATATTTATCGCGAGACTACTGCGGATTACGCTATTGGAGTCCTAAGTCTGGACCAAGAGAGAAAAAGATGTGATCCACTTAGCTACAATCCAACGTCATTTCGCGTATAGCCCGCTAGACATTCGGATGGATCACCAAGTGAATTTGAAATCTCAGATGTTATATATTTAATCTCCCAGTCCAGAGCGCTAGATCTATTAGCATGTAAGATGCTTGCCATTAATTAACCGAATGTTTTCTACATTTGATTCAATCGCGAATCAAATGTTGGGAATTTTTGTCAAATATTGAGTGAAAATAATATCTGAACTTATATATTTCTAACTTGAAATAATGATTTTAAATAAATTTTATAATTTTTCTCATTAATATATCAAAGAATAATTGATAAATCAATGAGATTCTTTTTGTATTATCGAAATTATACAAACTATTATAATTAAATCCAGCTTTCCGATTGGCTGATATTTCGCACGAAAAAATAAATAATTGATTATACATAAATATTTCAATTTTCATTCATTACGTAAGATTATTATTAATTATGATTTTAATGATCAGTTTTAATTAAATGGGTTTGATTGTCTTTTTTAGCTAAAACAATACAAATGATAATGGAAAATTTAAACATTAGTATTCCAGATAATAGATAATATATATTAAGTGTAGTTGGATCTCTAGAGGGCCATTAACCTCAATTATAATTCACTATTATCACATGAATAGTATTCTCTCATTTCATTAAAGGTTAAAAATCTCAATTAAACTTCCTAAACACTATTTATTTTTTCTACAAATATTCCATTTAATTGGTACGTTTCGATGTTGAAATTACACATCTGTGGTTAAGGGTGTGGAACCGGAGTCATGAAAAATTACTAATCTTTCCCCTTAATTTCGAATATATCGTCATTACTAATTAAATTATAAATACAAAGTAAGCATTACTAATTGAAGGATCAGGTTTATACTCAGTTAATGATGTATTTATTTTTGCTCGATCTTTTTCTGATGTTCCTTTCTCTCTTTCCGACATCCGTAAAGTAGTAGGTAAACTAATTTATAAATTTTTAATTTATATAACATTTGTCAATATTATATGATACATATATAAAATATATACCTAAAGATATATTATTATATTTTTACTATTTTTTAAATACAAAGTTCGTTTTGAAATTTACACATTGTGGACCTCCTAATAAACATTTTTTTGACTTTTTGTTTGTTTACTTATGTCTATTAGTTTTCAATAGAATTTTATCTTCAAATATTGTAGGTATATTAGCTTTTATAAATTTTAATACTACACCTTTTCTATGTGTATTTCAGAAAACCCCAATTGTATTTCAGAATTCTCAATTTAATATAGAAAATCACAATTTCATTTCAGAAATCTTAATTCATTTTCAGAAAACCCCAATTGTATTTCAGAAAATGTCAATTGTTTAGTTGTTTATATCTGTTTATTTTCTGAAATTGAATTTTACAAATTTTAGGATTTGTTTAGTCACGTAAAATAAATAAATAGAGTAATTTCAGTCAATTAACATTATTGTATTAGATAAAGGAGGAGGTATTAGCCAAAGTTGCATGCACTGGGTTCAATAATTGGAGCAGTATATTATAAATTTACATGAAGCTACAATTCTTATTTTTGACAAAGCTAGGTTCGATCACATATGTGTACCGCGTTGTGTGTATAACTATAAGTTTAAACAACCAACTTGGTCAACTTGTAATATTATAATAATAAGAATAAAATATATTAATGTTAACATCTATTTGTAAATTTTATATCCCAATTAACTGAAGATGGCCAAATAAATTCAGGCCGAAATGTTTTATTCAGGGTGTTTTATTGAACCCAGCGCATCCAACTTTGGCTGATACCTCCTCCTTCATCTAATACAGTTTCATCACAGCCACGAACTCTAACAACATAAATTAACATTATTTATTTGATAGATTTACTAAACAGTTACTAAAATACAATTGACATTCTTTGAAATACAAATGAGATTTTCTAATATTCGATTGAGAATTCTGAAATACCACAATTGGGATTTTCTGAAATTGAATTAATAGTTCTCAAATATAATTAGGATTTTCTGAAATTAACTTGATATTTTCTGAAATAAATTGGAAAAGGTGTATGTAGACTGTTATTTCTAAAATATAATGTTAGATTAAAATTTTTCATATTTATTCAATATTCATTTAAGATTCGGAGGTTATTTCAGAAAGTACGAATTGTGTCATGAATGTGCATGTAGAAATAGACAAGTATTTATTATGGACTATTAATTAATTTCAAATCCGGCTAGAAGCGCCAAAACAACATCTGCCTAACGATTAAAATTAGAGCTATAGGTAAAATGGGTATATCTCAACTAGTCTGCACTTAGCTTATGTATGTAGTTATACTTGAAAAGGCGATGAAGTCATCAATTTTAATTAGTATATAAAAAGTAAAAACATTTTTTTTTTACATTTACATACATTATCTACAGATTCAACGAATAAAAAAAATGGGGAAAACATTCTTGCTAATACAAATTTGTAAATGCATGAATTTTTCAACTCTCCCTAAATTTAGTACTGTCCATTCATTCATAATTATTTGTCCTAACGTTACAACAAATCTATGTAATCTAATCATCTAAACTACGATTTTTCCTCAACACTTTTGTCGCTTACCGTTATTTCTATCCATCTAAGTTATTTGCGTGCAAACACCCAGAGCACAAACGGAAAATAAGAAAAGTAAATTTTCCAGATTTCTTTAGATATTGAAAATATAAAAAATTTTAAACTGTCCTAACACCGACAAAATAAGTAAAAAGGTTTTGTTTAGTTACGATAATACAGGGTGGGGCATAAAGATCTACCATATTTTGAAGAGGTATAAAAAAATGAAAAAATTTAACCAACATAAAACATTTTTTTAATGTGTTTTAAACATTATATCAGACGAAAAAAATGCGGGGGCGGGGGGGGGGGGCTCAAAAATGAAAATTCTAGTCCTTTCGACCAAACTCAACCAAATTTTGTATACATATTAAGTGGACCCAAGGAAGGCTAGAAATGCAAAAACTAACCATCCAAAATGGGGGAGGGTCAAAACTGATAATTCTAGCCCTTTCGACCAAACTATGTATACAAAATTTGGTTAGTTTTTGCATGTCTAGCCTTCTGAGGGTCCACAGATTATGTATACAAAATTTGGTTGAGTTTGGTCGAGGGGGCTAGAATTTTCATTTTTGACCCCCCCCACCCCTCCCGGCATTTTTTTCTTCTGATATAATGTTTAAAACATATTTAAAAAAAAATTATTTTATGTTCTTTTCAAAAGTATATTCAGTCTTTTTCTAGTTAAATTTTTTCATTTTTTATACCTCTTCAAAATGTGGTAGATCTTTATACCCTACCCTGTATAAGAGCGGATAGAGGTTTCATTTTTCCTAACACCAGTAAGGCAATTCAGCATAAACATTATAAGTTAATCTTTAAACATTTAATTGATTTAATATTTATATAACGATTTTAAAATCACAAGAATCTAGAAAATGTTTTGTTCTTTTTTTCCTTCGAAAAAGAAAAATTCCTTATTAACAGGTGAAATACATGGAATTATATTTTCCTAGTGTATTTCTTATTTATATAATAGTTTATAATGATAAAATAAATATAATAAAATTTTACTCATCAACTTGATTTCTCTATGAGAGAATAATATTTATTCACATGGAAAATTAATTGATTGCAAGTTTAAGAGTTGTGTTATAACGATTTCTCAACATTCTTGATAATCAAATTGACATGTTCCAATAACAACAAGACATCTTATAAAGGAGTGATGTACCTGGTTCAAAAATGTCATTTTTTTATGCTCTCTAATAAATAATTAGTTTCGTCATGTCCTTAGACTACAGCCTAAATTTTATCACCTATTGTGAAGATTATTATTGCGTCTTTAAAATTCTCTAGCTGTGACCTTCGTTGATTTTCAAAAATATGTAAAATTTCACGAAAATAGCTTAATGTGAGTACTTTTGAGAAAAATGATTTCGAAAAAAAATTGAAACGGTTTTCTTGTGGCATAGCTGATTTTTAAGAGTAGATAAATCAAATAAGATGTTCTCTTCATGATGCAAATAAACATACACTAATAATAAAATTTGCCTATATATAACTAAGAAAATGGGAAATTATTGATAAATTACGAAAAATAAATTGTTTCAGTTGTTTTTCCAGAAAATAAATTAAAAATAACTAAATACACTAAATGCATCGGAAGTAAAGGTGAAAGGTGCATTTCCGGATGTCCGATGTATCTATGTATATAAAAATTATAAATAACAAAGATAAATACTGAAAATTAAAAAGACCAGTTGTGAGAAAAAAGACAAAAACCTAAAAACCCCAGAAGTAAAGGGCTGCTTCTGGTTGAACGAAAACCTTGCTGAGTTATCTCGAACCGATAACTAACTTAGAATTTTTACCCAAATTTACCATTTTTAAGTTATCGCTACCACAGGGCAATGGATTCCGGGGCTCTTATTTGACTCTGTAAACGATAAAAAGGGTATTTTTGTGAAAACCATCAGTCTTTCAACTACAAAAGCTATATATACTTCCATTAGTATTAAAAAAGTGAAATTAGAAGATTTCAAAAATTGTATTTCTAGCCATTAAAATACTTTTTTTTTTAATAATTTTTTACTTTACCATTATTTTATCGTGAAATATTTTAATCGTGTATGAGAGAAGTGTATTTTTTTGCTTCGTATTTTCGAAATATCTCAAAAACTGCTAAAACTATTTTGATAAAAAATAAATTGACACGTTCTGGCCATCCACTTGATTTTACCATACACTTCTGGTTGAGTTTGGTCCAAGGACCTAGATTTTTATTTTTTGACCCCCCCCTTCCTAATTTTGGCGCCAAAAAAATAAAAATATTTTCGTTATTATAGGTTCATTTTATAGTATATTTCATTTTTCTTGTTTGTTTTTTTTAGTTTGAAAATATTATAATTTTACATTTTAACCCCCCTCCGCCCCTTAATTTTGTGTCGATATGCACCGAAATTTATTCAGCTCTTAATCTCAATGCACCAAAACTACGTGTGGAATTTGGGTTTGATATTCACACTAGTTTTTGAGCTAGCTCATCCACAAAAATTTGGTAACGCACTAACAGACTAACAGACATTTTGACAAAACAGTTATTACCTCGAAAAATATAATTTTTATATGTTCACTTATTAGTGCTTTTTTGTAGACCAAAATGCTATGGTTTTGCCCAATTTTTTAATCAAAATACAATTATAGATTCAGCCGTTTTTGAGATATTTCGAAAAAAAGAAGCAAAAAAAAAAAACTTTTTTCATGCATCATTACAATACTTGACCATAATACCCTGTATGGAAAAGTAAAATTGAGCCAATTCACGGCGTTTCGGTTTTTTATAATACCTTGTAGAGTGAACATTATAAAATTTATATTTTAAATGATGGTAATTATTTTTTCAAAATGTCTTTAGTGGGATAGTTCGTGAGTCTATTAGTGAGTTACCAAATTGTGTGTAAGCTCTAACTTATAAGCCAAAAAAGATATCAAAACGAAATTTTATATTTTATATTGAAATTAAGAGCTGATTAGATTTTTATTGGAATCAAACTATAAATAAGGGAGGAGGGGCTCAACTTTGAGCCCGTTTTCTGATTTAAACCAAATTCTGTACAGGGAGCCTTTAACGCAATAGGGAACTTTAAAAACAGAAATCATCTTTCTACATTGTTCATAAAGGGGAAGAGGGGCATATGTATGCTAAAGTAATGAGATGGCCACCTCACATATTTTTTTAAACTGTGTTTATATTGGCATTCGGATGTCTGCATCTGGTGCGTGCTTGATAGCGACCACACGATCCCAGACGGAGAATGGCAGCATATCTAATGTCCTGCTACTCCCCTTCTGCTCTTCTCTCCTCAGCTGCAGATGACTTGCATACTGTTTTAACTATCAAATTTTATTTTTTAACGAATTTTCAAATTTGGATTACAATCTTTACATCAATTAAACTAAAATGTTCTACCTTGGAAAGATTAACTATGATTAATAGGGCTTAATTCAGGATGTTATTCCAAAGTTTGCAGGGTCAAGCCGAATCTCTTTTCCCATAGGCTTCCTAGTTCATAGCTTACTTTGGTATTACTCGGATTAGTTGGACTTGTAGTACCTTATTCTTGTTTGTGGTATTAAATGCTACCCATTCAGATTAGATGACCTCTTGACTTCTCTCTAAACTTGCCTATCTCGCAATCTGGAAATATATTCAGTTCACGCCAAATATTTTCATTTATTTGACTAACCTTGATATACCTACTGTGTCGTGAACGATCTTTCCTTCTCTCACTTCGATACTACTTATGTACACTATAAGGGTCTACACTGACCTATGTACATAACATCATTAATAAAAAATAAAAAAAAATTAAATAGCCTTTATAATTAACGCCCTTCAAATGAAAGTTGTCATTCACCTGTATATAGAATATTATACTTGTCAATAAATATTTTATCTTAAACAAAAAAAAAAAAAAAAACAAGTGAATTTTTTGAATTTTTAAAAAAGTTGTTATTTTCCTCGGTATTTTCGAAACACATCCTCTGTAATCACTTCAATATTAATTTGACAAAAGTAAAGTAAATTACTATATTCTATTACTCAATCATTATCTGAAATTCATAACAAAAATTACTTCTGACAAAAATTGTTTATTTTAATCAAATTAATACACGAAAAGAATACATTTTTTTTAAAGTATCACAATCAAGAAAAATAAATTGAAGATGGTATAAGTACTATAGTTTGCTTTATGAAAATAAAGACATTGACCCGTTCAACACCAGGTTATTGTTGCCATTTTAAGTGCGCAAGAGCTTAACACTAAGAACAACTCTTTTTTGTCCGATGTTATGCAAATCCTAGTTTTTGGTGACCCCAGCTTTAGAGAATGTTACAACTACACGCGTTTCTTTCTTGATTCCTAATGATAAATGATAGTAATAAGAAACCTTGTTTAAAACAGAAATAAATAATTAAATTTTCAAAATACTACCCATAGTTTTCTTTCAAATAAGAAATATAAATAAAAATATTATTATTATTTTATTTTTTTATTCTAAACTTAAAGTTAAATCTCATATATTTAGATTTAAGTTAATATAATTGTTTCATAAAATAAATAAGTTTTTTTATTCTCTAATAAAAATAAACTTATTTAGTATAATTGTCTCTCCATATAGAAAGGAATTTTCATATGATAGTATTATAAGAGTTCTAAACAGAATGTAGATGAGAAAAACTTTCTAAGAAACTGAAGAATGTCTAAGAAGCTTGCAAGAAATATATAATGAAAATTCTTTACACGCCAGTTACATTTTTTTATTGGCTTAAACAAAATAATATTCTTCTTTTACTTTAAAATTCTGATACATCTAAGATATACCATATATAGTAATTACTCATGATTATTTATTAGGGTTCATAAGGCAGAGAAGACTCGGTACACCCTCCACCAATTTCGCAATTTTTTCGTCTGAGAACTTTTTGCGAACTTAGTTGACTATTACACAAAGGTGCAGCATTACTAACAAATTTCAGCTCATTACCTAAATTCATTCAAGAGTTTCTCAAAAAACAATACCATTTTTTCTGATTTTTTTTGGCCTGCATTTATCAATCAAAAGTTCTCCAGTTAGAAAGCCCAAAATCTGATATGCTTTTCGTTTTAGAAATACTATAATTAATTCATCACCAGAAAAAACTCGGTATGATGTTGTCCTTGAGTTATTATTAAATCCAAAAAGACGGAAAAAATCATTCATCATAAATAATTTTTCTACTCTTTTCAGACTTTCATAAATATGAATAAGCAAAAAAACAAAAACATTGAAAATTCCGAGTGAACTTAATACTCCGGCCACCCGCCTGCGGTTTCACTGACAAAAGTGACCTAGACCTAGAGATTCAATAGAAAAAACAATCTGTTATACATGTAAATAAAAGTTCGAATGAGTATATTTGTTTTTCTCTCAATGAAATATATCTTAAAAAAAAATTAGAGATACCTACTTAAATAGACTGCCAAATAACCTTCCCAGCACATATTTTTTTTTTAATGAGAAAAATTACGCTGGTCAGTATTGAATCATCTGTTTACATTCATAAAATAAAAATAACTAGAGTTATATATAATTTGACCTTTTCGCAAAATAAATCCTATCTATTATTTTATAATTTATAAATCAAATATTTAATTCCTCTTCAACTATTAAGGGTTCATTTCAAAAGTTTAAAATTTGAAATTTTTGACTTTAAGACTTGATAAAGTATTTACTTATATCCTTAGCTTAGAATTTACGTTTGTAGTAGTATTTAATTGGAATATTCATTCTTATGAATAGCAATTATTTTTGCAAAAAATAATTCGCCATTAGGTTTAAAATTTTTAGGTTTCTACGACTTTTCATTCTTGATTTGTCGTTGGTATCGAAATCCCGACACTGGCAGAAAATATTATTGAAAATTATTTTTCTTCACGTTTCAGATATTTTTAAACACAATGAACAAAAAAATCATGTATGAATACAATTCTTTCCTATACTATGTATAGTAAAGTAAACATATATAAATTTTAATGTTCCGGTATATTTTTATCAATTAATATTATTACCTTACATAGTAGGCAAATAGCCTAAATTTGTAAACTTTCATTAATATATTCCCCTCCTGATCTCGAATCATTTGGTCTGATCGGATACAACGTTGTATCCGGTCCCTAGCAGAATCCCCTATTCTGTCTGTAGTTCGAGCGATAAATATCCGGCTAACAAAGATGACTAACAAAAAACTAGTTAGACATTATATTTATATAAAGTTAACAATCATTCTATTATTAAACGAATAAAATACCTATTTTATCTATTTGAGCATATCTACATATATTTATTACAACGGAAAATTACAAAATATAATTTGAAATTAATAATAAGCAAATCTCGTCAATGTGATTTAATAATATTAGTTACGTAACAAAACTAATTACTTAAAATTCAACTTACCTACTAATTAATTTCTAATGATTCACATTATAAATTTTTTAAATATTTATATCACCTATATTTTTTCAGCGACCTTGGTCTTTTATAAGCATATGAACCAATAAATATCCTAATTTTAAACATTGGTGGATGCTTTTCTTAAAACACTGCTTTTTGCATATTTTAGTCATAAAAATAATTTAAAAATGGCATCTTTTGACCTCTCTCACTCTGTCATTTTAAAGTGGTTTAAATTGTATTTTAAAAAATATCCTTATTCTGTTTATGAAGATATTTACAGTGACATCTCATAATCCACGATAAAGAAATATTTTTTTTATTTTTGACCCCACAAAAAATTCAACCCTCTTCAAATTAATCATTCGATTTGATTTCGAGGAAAATATTAGTCAATTTCATGTTTTTATCTTATTTGGAATACGATTTTCGCTCTAAATTGACGAGGTTACAAATTGAAGGAAAGTTTTATTTTTGAACGTAACTATAAAAATGAAGAATTTTGTCTGAATTCATTAAAGCAATACCTATAAATTAAAAACATTGGTCCTCAAAAGTTTCTTATAATTTTAAATTTATCTTCCCAATTCACTCTAGTAAAAGAGTAATTAACTATGAAACATTTCCCTTTTTGAATTCCAATTTACGAATGGACCACTCACTTTGTATCTGTCCTTGAAAACATCGATATTCTTTTCTCGTTATCATTTGCATTTTCCATTAAATTCATTACTTCTCGATAATGAAACTAAACGATTACTGCGAGGTTGAGCGTTAATTTAAGAATAAATTGACGCCTTAAAGGCCTGCCGTGTGGCATACACAATTTTATAGATTAGAACTTTTATCTAAACAATCTTTTAGAATTTTTTAGATCTTTTTTTTAATTCAACCCCTTGACCTTCTCTATACTTTTTGAGGACTTAATTTTTCTAAAAGTAGTTTGAAAAAATTAATTAACATACATCCCTTTTTCTAATTATTAATTACAATCAGTATCATTAATTTATAAATTCAATTATTCTTTATTTATTTTAAAATAGATTCAAGTTGTTTCGCCTGAAAATTACTGAAAAACTTTTTTGTCTTAAATGTGTTACTTCATTGAACTGAAAAATTCTCTAGGTAATACATACTAATTTTCAAATTAATAAATAATATTATTATTGACATGCTTCTCCTTCGATGTTTCCAATTTTTACTTTACCATACAGGGTATGGTCAAGTATTGTTTTAAATTAAATTGGATAAATACTCATTAAAAATATGATAATAATTCGATAAATATTGAACAAATCACATATTATTTCGATTTTGACCATAATAAGAAATTTTAAATTAATTCATTAAATCATGAAAAAATAAAATTTTCATCAATTATCTTGAAAAATATAATTTTTAGCAATTCATAGTAGATATATTGAAAAATCACAACACTAGTAGGTTTATTCTCCAATTTTTACTATAAAATAAAATTTCATTTTCTGGAATATTTTCAATTTTTTTTTTATAAAATAGTATAAATATTAATCATAAAACATCACAAATAAATAAATAAATAAAATTTGAAAATCTCAAAACTTAACCTTCAAATTCTTTAATTTCGATCCCTATGGAAATGAAATGAAAGTCAAATATCATGCATTCTACTGACAAATTATTGAATTTGTTTTTCTTTACAGATCTATATAATTTATGGTCTCCTCTGACGAATAAAGTGTTTTTTATTTTTGGATATCTCGAATGTCTTGATTGACTAACCAATATTTGTGGTGTACTAATAACTTTCTATTTTTAATTAACTTTTAAGAGTACTTTACTAATGTAATTTTTAGTTTATCCTTACTAACCCACCTACGTTATGATTATAGCATAAAACAAATCGCTTTAAATTTACATGTTTGAACTTTATTTTTAAAAAATTGAGATAGTTTTTTCTTTAAAATACTTAAAAAGTAAGTGAATTTTAGAAAATATTACATATACTTGTATCGTTTAATTTTCTGTTATCTCTTGTAAAATTATCCCTATCGTGTATTTAAAAATCTGAATATTGTCATAAACTTGTAAGATTCTTATCGAACAATATTAAAAATCCATAAACCCATTATCGCTCACTTAGCTTATTATGAATAGTTTGCTTGTGGTTGTTATTTTTCTTCTCTAATGCTCGTTTGGCTTTCCTCTCTGGGTCAATGGCAACCCCTGGTCGGGGGTTTCGGTGCCGAGGGATACCCTTCTTCGATCGATGCTCTCGCGCACGCTCACCACCACCTCCTACTATGGGCCTCTGGCCTCAATCGACACAATATTCAATCCCCAATTGTAATTTTATCTCTCATACATTAAAGATAAGAGTAAATAAATATTATATTTAATATTGATTTACTATGAGTTAAGGATACTAGGTCACTTATTTCACATTAAAATTAAAAAATTAAAAGATATAAATTTTTTTTTTCTTTTTCAATATATATATTTCAGGCTATCAACCCATCTTCAGGAAATACAGAAAGTTAACTCCCAGTTAAATCCCAATAATTCCAATTCCAAAAACATTGTGATTTGGCTTTTCATTAACTTATGAGGAGAATTTTCTAGGTTAGGTTTCACAAAAGGAAATATTAAAACAAATGTATGTTTTTTTTGAGTTTGATTCACTCGATATATATTTCGGGTTATTAGCCCATCATCAGGAGTTCAAATGAAAACTTATTAAAGATGTTTCACCTTGCACCAACACCACAATCTCTACTAATTACTCTCATATATTTCCTCATTATTCCGAAAATATTTTCCAATCAATTTCTTTTGATATTTATGGTATAAATGTAAAATACTACAGAATTACATATCAAAATTCTTATCTTGCAATTTATTAAATCAATATCAACTAAATATATATTTTTTATAGTCTATGAAAAACTATGCTTCTATTGTAGTTTAGGATTTTTTCAATAAAACTGATTCTGTAATTTTTTTAAATTATTCAAAGATGTTAGATAAATTCGGATGGGTTACTTGGGTTTAAAAAGTGAAGCATAGCCAACCATGAATATTGTATAAATAAACATAACACATCGGATGATTTTTACTTTATCATACACACTATTGGAAAGTACCTAAGTACCTTGTTGTAATTGTTCAAGGAAAAAATTGGAATTTTCTTAGTGGCTAAACTATTTTTAACATAGATATCACATTATTCCTACTACTACATATTTTTAAATTACAAAAATATTCTACCAAATCACTAAAACTAATTTTAAATTTTACTTTTTTAATAAATATTACCAATGCCATTGAATGAATGAGAAAAATTTTATCTAAATGATAATTTTTTGATTGATTTTATATTTTGTTGCATATCTTCAATCAAATATTTATTTTTCACTCATTTGAAATACTTTTTTACATTCATTATTAATTTATATCCTTCTTTACTTATTGATATTACTATATACTATTACATTTCTCTTTTGATATTATTAAATAATCTATCAATATGGAGATAGCAATTTAGGTCAAGGTTAGGGAATGATTGATAGATTAATAGATATTTGCTTACTTATAGAATTTTCAATTTCATTCGGTCCGCTTTCCTGCTTCAACCAACAATAAGTTCTATACAGTAGTTACTTTCACTTTCAAAATTTAGTAAATGGTATTTTTTTATTAGCACCAGGAAGTGAATTTCAACCCTTATTTTTACCTTCTTAGGGGCCGAATTTCAAAAAATGCTTTCATAGTGGGCGTCTATAAATCCAGAGGAAGGCAAAGAGAAACGATCTCTGTGAACAATTTCCCTAAAAAATTTACTATGGACATCATCCTCTTCATAGTATTAGCCAACACTTTAGAAATCGAGCATGTCATTCAAAATAAGTAGGTACATGTTAATAAGGAGAATCGTTTGCCGAAATTTTAGAGTATTTTCATAAATATCGATTTAAAAATTTCAGGAGGATCTTTAAATTTTCAAATTATTATCCGTTATTTCAAATATTTCTATAAAAACTTGTTTTGTTTTGAAAAGTACAATTCTCGAAATGAAATAAAATTGTTGCATACTTTCAAGGGGCAATTAAAATGAATTATTTTTCCGTAAGGGGTGTGTCTAGAAGGTTTGACGTCCCTGCCTGGTATATCTTCCAGTTCAAGCAGGTCAAAGACAAGTTCAGACGAGTTTTAGTCGAATAAAAATTGTTCTCGCTGAGGAACTATTAAAATAGTAATAATACAAAAATGGAATAAATAAAGATGATTTGGGAATCTCTCGACTAATCCATTTCTAAGAACTCTCAATATATAAGATCGGAAATAACTAAAAGCTCAATAGACAAGTCTTAGCTTGCTTATAACAATAGAATTAGGAGAAATTTAAGATTTTCTTATAGGACAGGCTGATTCATGTGGAATATGGTCGATTTCCATCTCAGCGACTGTGAAGTTTAAGGGCCGGTTGTATGTCGCAAAGTAAATGTTTTTTACCACTAACAAACGGTAGATGGTAAATGGAGGCACTGGGATGGCCAATCAGATGCCAGGCACTGTCAGTATCTGGCATCTGATTGGCCATCCCAATCCCTCAATTTACCATCTACCCTGTGTTAGTGGTAAAAGCATTTACTTTGCGACATACAACCGGCCCTAAGTCACAAGATTTAATTCTTACTCCTACCCTCACTCAGACAAAGAAGTATCCGTTTGGGGGGGGGGGAAAGGTCCCAAAATATATTTTTTTAAAATCTAATGTTAAATTTGAAAAATAATGAAAATGATGGCGTATTCGATAAATTTGCAAAAAAAAGTGAAAATTAAAATAACATTTCAAAAAATTAAGGGTACTTTTTTGGACAGCATCCCCTGGTAGAAAAGTCACTAACCGCCACTGGTGTGCACCTACTTCTACTTCCCCTTTCATTTCCACATAGAAGGATCAACAGATGTCTAATGAATATTAAAATAATTACACGTAATTCCAAAGACGTGTACACCTTATTTCAATCGCGGTTCACCCCTCGCAAATCCTAATTCGAGATTTTGGCTAACTTTGAAAATAAGCTCTTTTGACAGAGAACCAAATATGAATAACTTTTAAGGAGATAGGTGTTGGTTCAAGATAAAACATTTTTTAATAATAAAAAATTACCTAAAATTACGAGGTGTTATGTGAAACCCACTCGTAATTTTACCCAATTTTTTATTAACCAAAGATTAATTTAATTTAAAGCTTTAATTAATTAATTTAATTTAAAGTTTATCGAGCGTTGAAGAATTTAAAAAAAAATACAATACATACTTTGAGAATCAAGACACTCACTTGTTTATAAATAATTATAATAGTAGGAAATTTAATTATATATAATATGTATATATTATAAAATATAAAACAGTAAATCCAATAAAACATTTTTTTCTTCTATATGAGGGTTACAGGCTAAAATCGCATTTTTCTTAATCAAGAAAAGAAAGGCAAATGCACATATGTCTGTTATCACTTGGCTGCCGCCCCCTGCCAACTTCCTGATAAGACTAGGCCTGCTCTATCTCTCAAATGTTGTGTTACAGTATTAAGAGGCGGATAGTCTCAAGGACTATTTGTTTAATAAGGCCAAGTTTACTCATTCGGAAATTTCCCAATAAATTAAAAATATTTTTTGGATATTTTATTTAAGAATGGACTATAATAATTTTTAAATTCAAAATCATTAAGAAAAAAAGCAATACACGAAAATTATACTTAAAACTTCGGAAACCTTGAAAAAACCGTTTAATACTTTTTAATTAAAATGTCTATTGCTCGATTATTGTTCTCAATAAAAAGTGTTTATATTGGAATATTTTAAAAACAAAGTTCATATGCACGAATGCAGACCATCATAACAAGATTAAGAATAGGTCATTGTTTTTTTTCACACGGTCATTTGATTCTAAGACAGGATCCCCCATGGTGTGGAACCTGCTATACTAGAGTCACGGTTGACCATATTTTGATTGATTGTCCTCAGTATGGCGCACAAAGAATAAATTCTAAGATAGAAGGTGTATCAATCGGAAGCCTGTTGACTGACCAGGAGGGTTTTGAGAAATTATTCGAGTTTTTGAGTCGAGTACACTTGTTGAAATTGCTTTAATTGTATACGGTTGTTGTTTGTTTGTTGTCGTTATTGTTATATGACATTATTCTTACCTACGTGATGGCGTAAATGACCATAGTAGTCGACGCGCCGATAAACAAATAATAATAATAATAAAGTTTTTTTTTTTTTTTTTTTTTTTTTTTTGGCTTTTCGGCCTTTCTAGCCATAAGCCCAATTACGATACTAGCTATATTTTTAAAATTTGTCTCTACCCCCGGGGGTCAGATTTTAGCTGGCTGCCTCGAGTCGGATTCGAACCCGGGTCCCCTGGTTAGATCGCTGTCACGCTACCGCCTAGCCTACCGACCCCCCCAATAATAAAGTTCATATACCTATAATATTAAAAACAATGGCTTATAAGATACCTGTCGAATAAATAAATTGGTTTTCTTTTTATTTTAATTTGAATATTTTACAATTCACTGTAAAGTAACCCATAATATCTGCTCTTTTAAATAACATATAAATCAACCTCTCTTGGTATGTATCCTGGACTTTAAACAAGCAGAAGTTGTTACAATTATAAATAAAATATATTATTCAAGTTTCAAGGGCTGGCTAAATTTTACTGTTGACCAGTTTTTTATTTTATGTTAGTAAAAATATTGACATTAATAAATTGAAAATTCCAATTAAAAGGCTGTTCCGAACAAGAAATGAATATCCATGACAGAATGCCTTTCGTATGTTACCCAACTATTTTTATTTTTTTATTTAATATTTTACAAAATCATTACTGGAAATTTGTCCATTGTTGGATATCACCTATTTTTAGACTACTACTTTTTTAGTTTCTTATAAATTTCTTATGATTTGATGAAAATAATTTAACCACAGGACTAACTATCAACTCCTGGGACCCTTCATACGAAAAATTGACTAAAAATTATTTTTCCCAAGATATTAGTTCTTATCTTGGATAAGCTATATCTATAGCTTATAGCCCTGTGTCCGTCTACCTAAACAATATTTTTTTGAATCGATTGGGCTGTTTTTGAGAAATTTTGAAAAAACTAAAAATATACTCGATTGTAATATCATAAAAAATATTATAATTTTCTTCTCGCTTTTTTTTTGATCAAAACTTCTAAATTTCATAATTATAGTATCAGTTTAATAATCCACCCGAAAAATGGTAAGATACATTCATACTCATAGCCATTTTTTAGACTCAGGGACCTTGAAACGCAAAGTTATGCAAAATTTTTTCATGAAAACATTACAATTTCCATTATATGTAGAAACCCCCGTTTGTATTTACTGTCAAGGCAAATTAAGTAAATTTTAAATTATTATATAAAATGAGAAATATATTAAGTACAATCACACCAAAGATAACTGCCTCACAAGCTCATGTAAAATTTATGTCCTTGCTAAGAAGGCTCGTACTTAAAAGTTTTTTACACTCTCTAGAAAACTTATCACTTTAAATGTTAAATAATCTATTATTTGAAGATTTCATAGACTTTAATATCTATCTATTTATTTTGTCATAGTATTTTTTTTAATTCAATTGAATAAATTGATCATACGATTTCTTATTAATTAATAAACGTCTTGATGATTCACTTGTTATTTTATTCTTCATTTTATTTCACTCAGTAGAAAAACCCGATTTTTCTCCTCTCTTGTGATTTTACCCCTATCTGGCGACTTAAGTGATAAATTTATTGATTGGCGCCGACTCTTGGGGCTGGGCCAAAATGACCCCTTGGTTTTTGCACTTGTTAAGAAATTTTTTCCATTTACATTAATATAGATAATATATACAAGCTTAGGCTATGGTTTCAGTTAATGTGGCTTCTCACAAACTATTATTCTGACTAAGAGACTAATTCGTCAGATCCGTTCATCAGAATAAGGTGATTAATATATGCGAATTCTGCAGACTCAGCGTCACATTGTCCTTAATACGCTGTAAAATGTTCACGTTTTGCTCGCTACGCCCATCTATTAGTCTATCCGAACTAAATTTTTCATTCTTCTTTTGCATATTCATGTTTAGGAATGTCTTAAATATGAAGACAAAATCATTTTAATTACATTTTACCTGTCTCTATGGGTCTATCTGAATTCAAGTACTTACGAAAACTCAAGAAAATTCTATTATTTTTATTTTTTTGTCAAAATTGTTGCATTTCCATTGTGAAAAACTGATTAGATTTTGGGCTCAAAATTTTCAGAACTTTCATTTTCCAGATGATTCTATGGATAAAAGGTGTTATTTTATACAAAGGTAGCTTCTAGTTCAAACGATTGATGATTGGCAGTGTCGCCTCGCCACATAACGATTGATTTTACTAGAGGCTTCGCTTCCGGTCGTAAAAGGGGAGCTTTCGTACTCCGTTTTTTTAATTAATTAAATTTGTTTTTTCGATTCTAAAATAAATTGTTACCCATCTTTGTCATTTCTTATTGGATGAATTATTGCAATTAATGTTTTGATTATGGTTTATAACCTCCGTTCCAATTAAATTTCCGTTTCCTATTGAATTTTATAAATACCCTACAATTTCAGCCAGCATATTGAAAAATTAACTTTTTCCTTCAATTTTACTTCTTTTAATTGTAATTTTGATAAATTACCATAAACCAGCTGTTTATCTTTGGCTCTGAGGCACTTGGCCCCTGCTGGGACATTTTAGAAATGTCTTCAGGCATTCCCGATTTCCCTCTAGGTTTCAGGCTTTCTCGGTTGTGTACTGGCACGACCATAAGTGCTTATATATACGTACTATTTTATATATAGAAAATATTCTTATGATTTCTTTACATACTATGTAAATATATCTTTATGCCAGTCTTTTGTAGTAATTTTTCTCTTTACTAATCAATATCCATTTTAAATAATGTGAAGATAGATAAAGTTGTGACAAATTTTCAAGAAAAATCTAATACATTCGGACGTCTAATTCTGAAGAACATTTCATGAACACAAACATCCCAAAATATTTTTTTTTTTAATTCCTACGAATCAATAAGAATAATTTTTATCTGAGTACACTCTAACTATATAGCCTTACACGAGAATTATCCATTCGTTAAATCGAATTACCGTAACATTATTTTTTTTCATTCTTTAATTATTGGTTGTCGTTTTGAATTATGATTCTACTACAGGAATATATTAATTCCGAGTTATTTAATATTCTCTTATATCATCTTTAATGAGTTTTGTTTATAAACCATAGATAAATTATAAATACTTAAACATTTAGATCTCGTCAGACAAACGCTTAATCTAGCCCAATTATCCATAAGTATATTTAAATGTTTTTATTTATTTTCATCCATGTTAAATGTCTCTGGTTTTTAACACTGTAACCAAATTTTATCTTTAATGTTTAAATGCATATATTAAAGTGTAGAAGAAGTGTGCGCATGATCATAATCGATCAACTGGGAGTTGACTGTTTGCTTTCAGTTTCACATTTCTCCTTTATCATATTTTTTTAATTTTTTTAATTCTCAATTTCAAATCAAATTGAGATAGTAATTAGATTTAAAATAAAAATTTTTTATTCTTTTGATCGAAAAATGTGTGTACTAAATATGATTTTGTTAAACACACGTTGTCAATCAACTTAATTCGTTTCAATAAATTAGTGGATTGCTTCAGCATTGTATTTGAAATAATTATTTTTTTTCCAAATTTGATATTTTAAAAATAATTTTCATAATTTCATATCTTAATAGATTTAAGTAAAATTGAAAAATCAATTTTTTTTTGAAAATAATTAAAAATCACGTTTGAGAGGTCAAAAATAAAAGTAAATCCAATTTCAACCAAAAAGGTATATTATAAAATTAGAAAATCGAATTCTTTTAAAATGGAAAAAAATTTATTTTATTTTTAATCGACTTCAAAAAAGGAGGAGGTTATCAATTCGACTGAATTTTTTTGTATCTATGTTATAATCGAGGGGTGATCCGCGACCTAATATGCTGTACACCTACTTCCACTTGTACTTCCAAATATTTCCAAGTGCTTCCAAATGTTTCCAAGTGATTGCAAATATTTCCAAGTACTTCCAAAATACTTTCAATGAGGTGTACACCTACTTCCAATCGCGGTTATAATAAATCAAATTTCGGCTTTCGATTTAAATACAAATTATTTTTCTTGGTGAAGAGGGTAAAGTAGAGAGCTTGGAAAATAAATAATAAAATTGATTATTTTTGTTTTTGTCCTCAACCCAGATATTTAATATTTAGGTATATATTTAAATTTTTTCACTTCTTGGCACTTTCTTATCATTTTTAAAACTTTATTTTAAATAAAAGATTACATTATTAATTGTTTGCTATGAAAGGTAGAAGAAACAAAACAACGTTGTTTTGAACTTTGTTCCATTATCATCCAACTCTACGTACTCGTCAAACTTTATATTCCCAAAAAGCACAAAGTGAAATACATAATGCTTAACTAAGGTTTATCTATGTTTGTATAATCAGTTGACTATCTTAAGGGGCTTAGCTGAGAGAGCTTGGTGCGTAAACTTTTGTGAAGAATGATCATTATAGTATATTTGAAGAAAAAAATATTACTTTAAAAAGACAACTTAATAAGTTAATTGTTTTTTGATAATTTATTTTATTTTAAACTTCGTTTTAATTTTTATTTTTAATGACTTCAAAAAAGGAAGAGGTTCTCAATTCGACTGAATTTTTTAAAGTAAATTGTTCGCGCAAGTCAAATATATAATTTATTCAATAATTAATCTAGAATTTTTTTCAAAATTTCTAGATCTGTAGAATTAACAGTCGCAATTATTGAATAAGTTATTTGACTTTCGCGTTCATTTACAAAATTAATTGTTTTAAATTCAAAAGTTTTATATTTTTTCTTAAGACCTAAAATCTTAAAAAATCTGGATAGTTCCTACCCATTCATTTTTAAGGAAAAGTGAATGGTAAGTACAAGTACTCTCATTTTAAAAATTGGCCATCTTACATAATAAGTATAGTGATTTGTGAAGATGGAGCTTTTTCTAATTATTATCTGATCTCTTTATTAATAAACAAACTTATTTCCTAAAAAAATTTGTCATGTAAAGAAAAAAAATACTAAATTTAAAGTCTAAGTATATTGCCATAATATCAAATAAAACCATTGATCTTAAGAATGCGATGAACATCACTATTAGTATCTCAGTGATACCATTTTTGTTGCTCTAAAGTTCCTTAACTTTCTTATTATACAACGATTAGGTTACATTAGTAACAAAATGAAAACGTCATTTAAATTGTTTTATTATTATTTTGTTAGCAAATTTTTAAATTGTGGTAACACCGTCATCTGGGGCGGTATGTTATATTTGGAAGCTATAAAAGTAGCATGATGTTGACATTTTGACGAAAAATTAAATATCTCATATTTTAGTTCTAGGGGGTTCCCAGAAATAAATACCATATAAGTCCTCGCTCTACAAAAGGTTGAGAAACACTGATCTACATCATTGATTTTAAAACTCGGATTTTATTTTATTTTTTATTTTTGCAATCAATCTTTAAATTTATGGTGGGACTTTCCAACAGTCACATTGTTTTTTAATTATACAGTAATTCTGATTTTTTTTTGCTAAAAATAACCATCGATTTCAGCTCGGGCTCGAACGTTCTATGTTGCCATTTGGTATAGGTAATATTACAAATTACTCACTTAGTTTATTTTTTAATTTTTTTTTTTTAATCATTTGATAATTCTTTTATTTACTTATCCATATGATTATCAATTTAATAGATGTCAAATAAAAATGTTGTCACTGATATTTAGATAATCATAATTTCATAATCTACACACATGATTATCCTTTTAAAATCATCATTTCCCCTAACTGTCGTTTTTTCTTTAATTAAAATTCAGTAAACAGTTATCATCAACATCTGTTTATACAGTATTAAAAAAAATAACTAATTACACTTATCTCTAAATTTGGATTTCATTATTTCTGATATTATTAATTATATTATTGTAAAACAACATTTTTGGAGTCATAAAATACTTAGATTTTTTATAATATTTTAATAGAGAGAATCAACAAATCTGCTATTCTAGGCAAAATAAAAACTTTTTTTTCAATTTTTTTTAAAATATTAATTTTATTATGTGGGTAGCGGGTAGTTCACTCTTTACTATATTAGTAGACTATATTAGTAGAGGTCAGATCTATTTCAGGCATTAGCCACCCTGCCCATTTCAGGCATTAGCGACCTTGCCCATGCGTGGTTTTAGTTTTTCTCACTTTGACCCTATCTATATCTCATTCTTATTTAACTAACATGAATCCTAAACTATACCTCGAAATGGTAAATTGACTTCATTTAAAAAATAAATGAATCATGGGGCCGACATTTTGAAAAATGGGAAACTTAGTCTTATACTAGCTGCAAGGCTTCGGCGGCCCTCTTGCTATCCAGGGGCTCGCCTGGATAGCAAGAGGGCTTTTAAATTTAAATTTTATTTTACTAAAATAATCTTTTATTAAATAGATTAAATAAATAATTAGAAAAATGTTCATCTTCCTAGATATTTATAATATAACTGCAATTTTTTAAAGTCTCCCCCCCCCCCCCACACACACACTATTTCATTTTGTTTCAAGAAATAATTTGCAATAATTTATCTAGTTCTATATCGATCGGAAGAGATATAGAAAACTCTCCTTTATTCGTGTTCAATTTTTTTTTCCGAATATGCCATTCCATGAATAAGTTTTTTTATTTTATTTATTTTTAAGAAAAAAACTTCATCTTTCAACATCCGAAGACTCAAATGCAATATCCATCAATCTTTCAAGTTTTTGTTTATATCTAAAAAAAGATCTTTGACACTTTCCTTTTGAAGATACCTTTCCAATGAATGTTATTTCGTTCCTACAAATCTCCAGTATGAAATTCTTTTTGAGAATTTTCTATAGCATTATTTTCAACTTTTGAGCTGACATTTTACTAATGACCTTTCTAAATATATAAACATTTTGTTATTCATTAATTCTTTATGATAGGTATATTTGTTTTATTGATCGTATGCTGGGTTTTGTTATTCATTAAATTTATCCACCCTGTGTTATTTCAAAGTAAAAAACAAAAAACAATTTGTAGCGATTATTGGTAATTATCGACTACTTACTTTAATTAAATAAATAAATAAAATAATTTTGGAAATTGTTATTAAACTTTAAACTCTGCTAAAAAAAATATCCTGTTTCCTGGTCACTTTAAATTACTACTTGCCAAAGTGTTTGAATTTTTATTTTATTGTTCACAATAACGAACAATTTTTTACTTCACATTTATATTCTATAGAATGGCTCCTGAATCTTTGAGAGTTTGTATCTCAGAGATGAAAAAAGTGAATTTATTTTTCCAAGTTTCGACAACCCCTTTGAAATAGTCAACCAAACGTACACACATTCGCTACCTACACTAATTCTAATGAAGTGACTTTTTATAAGAAAAATAATTCTTCATAGATTATTCTTAATATGAGCCGTTCAGAAGCCAATGTGATAAGTTCATAAAACACAAGTAACAATAAAGTGATGATAAAAAGCAAGTAAATTTCAATTTTTTAAAAAGATAACATTTTTTAAATATATATCTTCACTAATATCTATATTTTCGCTAAATTATTCAAATGAATTTAAAGGCTGAGAATAAAGATCTTTATAGGTATGTTTTATTTTATGTCAAAAGGGATCCAAATCCTCAAGAGAGAAATTGATGTTTTTTAAATGGCAAAATGTAGGAAAACCTGAAGCAAGGAGCCTTAACCTTTTTCGCTGAAACGCGTAAACCTAATTTGATTAAAATTAACGAAAATTTAAAAATTTTCAAAAACTGGACTTAATCACACTGGTTTTTTGAACGATTCCATTTTTGTATTAGATGAAAGAGGAAGTATCAGCCAAAAAAGTTGGATACGCTAGGTTCAATAAACCACCCTGAATAAATATCTCTTCGGTCTGAATGTATTTGGCCATCTTCAGTTAATTGGGCTACAAAATTTACAAATAGTTGTTAATTAACATTAATTCCATTTTTATCTTCTCTTCCAAAGAAAGTAAAAACTTGAAACTATTATCGGGTTTGATCTCTTTACACAAACGTGTAGTGTTTAAACATTATTTAGCTAGGAACTTAAAATTTTGCACTTAGTTATATTTTGATGGGCCTCAGATAGTCCAATCGTAGAAGCAATATATAATATATTCGAAGCACCTCCCCGAATCATATGTAAACACATATTATTTTTTATTTTCTTGAAAGGGTACCTGTGGTTGACTAAAAATATTTACTATATACCATGAAATTTTTGTTTTCAAAATTCTTGTTTAAAATAAATAAATAAATAATATATGTATATATAATGTAGGTATGTATTTATTAAATAGAAATATATTTGCATTAAAGTTCTAGTGGATAATATTTTACGATGGGTGAACCGCGATTGGAATTAGGTTTACACCGTCTTTGGAATTATATGGAATTATTTTGGAATTCATTAGATCATGCCCCTTCATCTATTGTCTTCAACTTGGAAATGAAAGTGGAAGTAGGTGTACACAATATTAGGTCGTGGTTCACCCCTCGATATTTTATATTTAAGTGTCTAGCTTTGATTCTCGCCCTGAAATTGTTTTTGTTGTGAATCTCATTTTTATTTTTTCAATTTTTGGTGTACTATATATTGATAAAAAAATATTTAAAATAAAATAAATATCAAGTAAAATTTTAGAATATATTATAAATTAGACCTCCCTGGGTGGCTATGCATTTTTTTTATAGCATGGTAATTAGTCTGATTACTAGGATAACATTGAAGCAGTTTGTACTTGAATGAACTCTAATTTTACATCCGGATAGAAGTTTCTCTAGGTATTATAATGTAGTATAAGGTACATATATTCTTATGATATTAATTTGCAAAATCTATGCAAACATACCCAATAGAATGTTATTATCGCTCTTATTCTTGTATCTTTTACTTCCTGAATGCATTCATGGTATCCAACTTCCTTTCTCGTGATTATAGGTTTCATATAAAAACTTTCGATTTACATTTTTGAATGATATTTTTGTTATTTAGCTGAATAAATCCAAATCCGATTTTATTAATTAATATTTTTCTCGACTTGAACTTTAATATATAATTTTTGAAAATCTTAACAAAATTATATACCTATATTTTGAATTGAATTTTTTTTTCTAGGTTTTTCTTTAATCCTATAAATTGTATAGGTAATTAATTTCAAGGCTTAACACATTAACCTACCTAGAAAGTAAAAAACTTGAAATTGAATTCTTCTTGGATATAGGTATATTTCCTCTTCTTTATCCAATTATGAATCTTAACTTGCGGTATAATTACATAATTTTATTAGGAGCTTGAGAGCAAAAGGGGTGAGAAAATTAAGGAAATGGAGCTGATGCGATGGCACGGCATGTAGCAAAGCGTAAATAAGTTGCTTTAGTAATTAACTGAAGGAGGAAATCCATGCTTGAGGGCATTTGCAGACTGGTTTCTTGACCTTGTCTTCGGCAGCCATTAAAGGTCTGACGCTAGAAAGAAAGCATTCGCGAATCTCAGGAGATTCACTGCCATATGGCTTCGCCTCCATTTTGGGCTAGGGGCGCACGCAATAAACTATGTCAATAAACACAGGTAGCCAAATATAAAACTCTTCATTAGTCGACATTTTGAATTTATTTTTTTCAAATCTTTATTAGGACTGAGTACACTTGATAAAATAGACAAATTATCCTCTAGCAAAAAATAGTTAGAAACAATCTAACATATAAAAATCAAAAACAACTTGTTATAGATTGTTCATTATGTTAGTTGTCCATGTACAATTTTACATATACGTATTAGATCAGGTGTGTCCAACCTTTTGGTTTAGACGGGCCGCATTTGAAGAAAAAACAAATGCCTCGGGCCGCATATAAAATATACTAATTCTATTGATATTTCTCAATAAAAAAAAAAAATACTTAATAATGTATAATAATGTATCCACCTTGACAAAGAAACAAAAATATCATAACACAATAATATTATTTGAGTTCTTTTCTTTCAGAAATTTTTTTTTAAACATTTATCACTTCAATAGTTTTAATATTCTTACGTAAATATATATAAATTTATATTTCCAAAAATTGATTAAGTAATGTGAAGTCAGGAGTATTTATTTCTGGTTAGATAATTTTTATAAAATTTTAATAAAGAGGCATTATTAAATTTTTCTTTCAGTTCATTCAGAAAGTTTGCAGATAAAATATTTATATCTAATAAAAATGGAGTCAAAATATGCTACAATTGTGATTATTTTTTCCGAAATCTTGATAAATTTTTTCCACATAAAAAATTTAAAATCTGCCCTTTTATCCTTCGAAAACTTTTGGAATGATTTTCCAATTTCTTCTTATTTAGCAACAAAAAAAAATATCCGATTGTATCAGATATGTTTTCTAGTAAGTATATAAAAATATTAATGTTTCAAGGAAGTTTATAATTATTGTTGATATTCTTAAAGGTCACTGATGCCTTCTTCCCGTATAGACGTAAGATTTCATAGTTGTGTACTCACGGCCATCTTCAGGAGTGTTTTAATAAGATTGGAGTAATTTTTGGAGACGGACTGATAATTATTACATTATAATTCTGCTGAGAATGAAATACAAGATATTATTGTTACTGCCACTGAAAGAGGAGACAGAGGGGAATGCCGCATTGGATTTCCTTCACTGACTTTTCAAAACCCTGAAGAAGGAGGGAATAGCCTCCGAAACGTCGGTTTTATGAATAAAAAGATAGTGTAAATTGATAGAGATTTTCTTTAGGAGACGGACTGGTATAAATATGCAATTGGATGTTGATGAAAGCAGTCCATGGTGGTTGTAAAAAATAAGACTATAGAGGTTTTATTATTTTACATTTATTTGTTAAACCGACGTTTCGGAGATTTATTCTCTCCTTCTTCAGGGTAACAAAAAGTCAATGAAAGTAGTTCAAAACATAATTACTTTCTGTCTCCTTTGACAATGCCAAAAAAACATTATAAAATTTTTTTTTCATCTCGAATAGAAAATAAAGTAACAAGCAATTCTTATTTTTTCAAGTCTTATTTTTTACAACCACCGTGGACTGCTTTCATCAACATCCAATTAGATAGTGTAAATTATCTTCTTCTTTTTTTTTTGGACTGCCTCATCAATATCCACTTAATGAAGTTTATAATTTTATGTAGGGCCTCATTTATTGCCGTACTGGGCCGCATGCGGCCCGCGGTTTGGACAGCTCTCTCTGTATTAGATAACAATTTTCATAGGCATATATAATCATTTAAAAAAAATGAAACATCGCACACTTAAAACTATTATCACTCTTTTTTTATCGTTTATCCTATTGTTCTGTTTAAAATAGTATAGAAATTATTTTTTGTTTACATATACCTATATATAGATATATTTAAATTCAAGGAAGTTATACCAATAGAAAAAAAATAAAAAACTAGTAACAGGTAGGTACTTAAAGGACGATTTAGGAGTTGCATTGATTTTTATTATTATTATTCATTATTATTATAATTCCTCTAATTTTCAAAATATTGGAATTAAAATTAAGGGTAAAATAATAATATTGACAAAAATCACGATAGGCTTTGCATCTTTTCATTATATATAGTAGTGATTGATAATTGCATATGAAATCACCCTCTAATATCTATCTAGTGACAATCGCTTGAGGCGTTAGCCCCCCCCCCCCCTCCCTCTGATGACCTCTATCCAGATAGATCACTTTGGCCATTGACTATTGTTATATAAATTTTATATATTGTATTACTAAGTCAATTTTTTTTGTACCTATTATGTGTTGTTGTATCACAAGTTTTGTTAATATTATCGTTATCATATTTATGTGGAGCTATCTTTCTATAAAAACAAAACGAATTTTTCAATATCCAATCAGGTAATTGAACTCATTAGAAATAACATATACAATTTATAATTAAAAAGACTGATGATTAAGGTCAAACCTCGATCCAGATAGATCACTTTGCCCATTGACTATTGTTATATAAATTTTATATATTGTATTACTAAGTCAATTTTTTTATACCTATTATGTGTTGTTGTATCACAAGTTTTGTTAATACTATCGTTATCATATGTGGAGCTATCTTTCTATAAAAACAAAACGAATTTTTCAATATCCAATCAGGTAATTGAACTCATTAGAAATAACATAAACAATGTATAATTAAAAGGACTGATGATTAAGGTCAAACCTTGGAAACTATATATAATCTCAAATGAATAAAATATATATTGACATTTATAGGAATAAACTTTAGAAACTATAGTTTCAAACGAATAAATTATATACATACATTTATAGGAATTAGAACTTTCTCTTCATCTTCCTCTTATCTGATTTTTACAATCTACAATCCTTCAAGAATCTCAAGGAGCTACCCTTCTCTTAATGACACTCTCCTCTTCTCTTCGGAACTGACTTATAAGGTATAAAATAATAATAATAATATTTGGTATAAATATATGTATATGTTTATTTGAATCAAGCAGTGGACAATCTCATTCATTCTCTTTAAGAAAAATATATGTTTATAGCCATTTAACAATAAAATAATAAGATGCTCTTCTACTCCGAAGTATACTTATGGGTATAGAAACTTCTGCAAAGTTGATATTATGTTTACCGTTGTGCTATAATAATCCAACAAAAGTTGAACATTTGTAAACAAATATTTCCCTAAGGAGAGTTTTATCAAATAGAAACGTTAAGAGAATATTTTTTTTTATTTTTTGAAAAAATTATATTAAAATGATTAACTAGCTCTTTGTCATTTCACTATTTCATTTCCTATTCAATGCTTGGCTTATAAAAAAATCTACCCTCTCTAAAGTAATTAATTTTTTTATCAATAAAATACCAATTTAAACTTTAAGATCAATACTGTTTATATAACCCCAGGGGATATTTTTATCTCCAAAAATTCAATTTATTATAAATAGAAAAGAAAAAATATACTACTTTCTAATGAATACATTTAGCATTTAAACTTATATAATAAATCTTTCTTTTTCAACCCCTATGTTATATTTTTAGAATATCAGAAAAAATGGGATGTTTTGTCTTTGGTCTAAATACATTTTAAAAACAAAAAAATATTATTTTTCAATTAATAACAAAAATGTAATTCCAAAATTCCCAATCAGTTCTTTTTTTTTACAACATTATATAAAATTTAATGATAGTAAATTTAAAAATTAAAATTGATAGAAAAAGTGAATACTTTTTCAAAATTCTATAGGTAAGGTTTATGCAAATTTTCATGATTTCGTTTTCGAACTGTTTGAGCTCGAAACCTGAGACTTGGCACAAAGGCGCAGTTTAATGATTCGAACTTTTGAGCCAAACTTCAATTCTTTAACTACAACTGTCCCCAGCTATCGATTTGATTTTTTAGCTATTTTCTGCATTTCCAACCGCATGTTATGAAGTTAGAAAACCGAAATTCATTTTGACACGAGAACAAACTTTATACGGGCTTCAATTTTTACGATATTGTTGGTATCGTAATCGGGACAAATATGTTTGCAAATGATTTTTCTTCACGTTTCAGACATTTCTAACACGGATAAGGGATAACCAATATTAATTAAAATTTTTGGGTGAATTCATTACTTCGGACACAATCACAGATCTAGGACAGTTTAAAGTAAAATTACTATGATTATAAATCCAAAGTTTCATAAACCTCACTGTCATAAAGTAATTTCTTAAATTGTGGTAAAATGGATCTGAATTAATAATATGCAGGACACTTGTTATGTCCTATAGTAGGTCTTGGTTGCAACCCTAACCGGGAAATGAAATCAGATCTTCGCCGAGGGAGCTTTCACAAAAGACCCTATTACACAAACGAGCAATAACAAGTTCTCAAATGAAAATGATCCTCTTGGTCGCATCCATCAACCTCTATTACTATCTCTAGAACCTACCTAGTTGGATTACACCTAAAGAGAGAACGATTTAACGAGAAATAGACTTTAGTGTACAATTCTATTCGAAAGGCTACATTTGGCTTATGGGAAAAACAATTCAGCCTTAAGCAAATTGTAAATAAAAAGATAAACAAGTGTTATTCCAAAATAACATATGTGCTAGAGAGAAATCAAAGGCTACATTTTATTCTTGATGAAAAAATTTGTCACATAATTATATATACCTATTAATATATAAATTAATTTGAGAGTATGGCTTTGCCTATATCTTCAGTCTACTGAAACCTTAAATTGCTTCGACTTGCCGGTGGCTTAATTTTAATTTTATTCAAAAATTATATATTTAGTATGTTGCAATAAAAAAAACCCGTTTTTAGTAAGAACGGGTTCTTACCGAGTTAAAACGCGTTTCACTGAATATCTTTGTGGCAACTAGAAATTACTGATATTGGTTGAGTTTGGTCCAAAGGTCTAGAATCATTTTTTTGACCTTCCTTCTCATTTTGGGTGTTTATTTTCAAAAATTTTTAAACGAAAATGTCAAAAATTAGAAGCAAAGTTGTAGAGGATGTAATTTTTGACATTTTCGTTTAAAATTTTTTTGAAAATAAACACCCAAAATGAGGCGGAAGGTCAAAAATGAAGATTCTAGACCTTTGAAACAAACTCAACCAACATCAGTAAATTCTAGTTGCCACAAAGGTATTCAGTGAAACTTGTTTTGACTAGTAAGAACCCGTTCTTACGAAAAATGGGTTTTTACTGCAACATATATATATATATATATATATATATATTATTCGTATTTAAAATTGTTACTTCTGAATAATTTTCAACATAACTTTTGACTTGAAACTTTATTATTTCTAATAAAAAATTAATAAATGAGAATAGATTATGCTGCAAAATATGATAATGAGTGAGTATGAAATTTTTGGTTTTTGCAAATGTATGATTGTTTTTTTTTTCTAATATTTGTCATAAATATGTTTCACGACTTGTTATAAAAGAAAGTTTATATCATTAATAGTAAAAATATAAAATAATTATATTTTTATTAATAATTTCCTATTCCCCTCTAAGACATTGGATTTTTCTTGCTGATTTGAGCTTTATTTTTCTTCTACTCTTCTTCCGGTAAATCTTTTTTACATCTTCCTAGACAGTAATCTTTTTGAATAAATTACAAAACATTAAAGGTAGAGTCCACTCATCAGATCATAAAGAAAGGTCAATTTCTCTTGTCTTTCTAGTTATGAATGGAATTAATCTGCTATTATTTTTTGTCCCTTTTTCTTTAATCACTTTTTTATGTATTTATGTAAATCATATTCTTAATCAAATATTTTATATAGCATACTTACTTAAATATTTCAAAAAACTCTTATTTGTTTTATTCATATTTATCTTTTTATATCTATAATAAACAAATTAGAAGCGTTGACCCGCTCAACTTGGGCTGTTGCCGATTTTAACCTCGAGAGAGTATAACTAGAGACCTACTTTAACTTAACGAGATGTTTGTCATATCAAGGGTTTGTCTATAGTGCTACTTTTTTTTAGCTTCCAACTCAGTAAAAAATTGTAAATAATTTTTTCATCTTTATGTGGTTTGCTTAGAAATATGCCCTCAATAACCAGTAATAATTGATATTATCAATATACAAGGACAGAAGATCTTAATTGTTTTCAATAAGGAAGCCCTTGTCTTATTCCTATTAGTAATGACATTTGATTATACAATCTAACAAATTGCTTTTCCGTAATCTGTTTATTCAATTAATTTGAAATACTATTAATACATTATTATAATCTTTCATCCAGTGTTTGAATTGAAATTCCAAATTTAAACCGCGAAACTAGATGGTGGATTTATTAAACCTATGCCTAAGGGTGCTTAATGAATTTATTCGTATAATTGATTTCAGTCGAGAAACGAAGCGATCAAATTTAATTACCATCTTGTTACCCGAACGGAAATGCTTATATATAGAACTGCGTTTTCTTGATGCTAGATTCTAATGATTATTTTGAAAACTATCATTACTGTCAAATAACACCGCCTTATATGTTGAATATGATTTTTGCATGACTCCTTTTCTATCCCTAAGGAAATATATTTTTATTCTATTGATTAATTTATCCAAATTAAACAAAACATTCAATTAATTAAAAAGATAGATTAAGATTAAAACTTAAAAAAAGTCTACGAGTATTCTCCTCTTAATCTTACCTTGTTATATGGTTATTGCGCCCTTAAAATTTATTTTTCTGACTATATGTATTAGTATTGAAATCGTGTCGAAAGAAATTCCAATTTTCACATATCTCTATAATGAAATGTTATATTTAATGTCTGGATGTTTGTCTTTTTTGATCATATTTTGAGTACGCTTTGAGTCAAAATAATACTAAACGAAATTTTATTTTTAGTACCAACTCACATTCATGATTTTGTGATATCATTCTTACGTTGGATGTAAATTATTCAAAGCTTTTTTGTAGAACTTCTAGTATTGTTTTCAATTAAATTATGTTAATTAAATCTGTTTTGTAAAATTTGGAATAACTTAAATAATACTATTAATATACCCCTGAGTACTGGAGCTAGAATTAGCCCACACTTACCTCTGCTTGACGTAAGAGGCGACTAAAAGGGGTTAAGTGTAGGGTTGATTTTCCCGGCTCTTAAAAAAATGCTTGTTACGAAATTCCAAGAAAAGTAGTGGGACAGACTTCAGGGAAACGACCCTGCTTACTTTTGTTTTATCTTCTTTTCATTTACGGCACTGAGGGGTGTCCAACCATGACCACCATCTAACTGGTTCTATACGAAAAATATTCAGATGTTATAATTTTGCATGCCATCCAGCAAAGTTTAATAGTTGACACTAGCTCACAAAACTTATCGTTCTTTGCATTCCAGAATCTCGAATCATAAACACAAAATATTTTTTTCTAGCTAAATCATGTAGAATTCAAATAAATAACATCTATTTATACAAACATTTTTTTTTATTATTTTTTTTTAATAAATATGTATTATAAGAGTTTTTATTCATGTTGACTAGCGATTATATTACGTTTCCAGTGCAAATATTGTCTGAAGCCTCTTATTTGATCTTTGAAATCTTCAAAGAAAATTCATCTTTCAAATTTGAATTTCATTTGTTTTTAAGTCAAAATATTGTAGTCGTGGTCAAATTATAAGTTTTGACCCACTCAACAGCGGGAGAGTATTTCTCGAGAGATTTAGCCTAACTGATGTGGCAACTACAGCAAGGACATAAGATAAGCAATAGTGACCCGCATTTTCAACGAGTTAACGATTCCTACAGACATCACCAATGCTATTCTTTGATCCATATTAGTCACACGGAGTAACTACCATAGATACAAAAAAACAATTCTGCTTTCTAGGTCTTTTTTCCAAAAATTGCATTTCGGGTCACCATAGATTCTCACTTTCTTAAAAGTAAGACCAAACCTCCTTGCAAATTTTTATTTTTTTAGATCTTTCCTAGACTTTTTAAAAAATTAAAATTAATAATGAACTGGTGATATTTTGACCTATTCAAATATTTTGAATGATCCATCCATGGAAATTTCGGGAAGGAAAACCAGACATACTCACACGGACATATGACTTTTATCTTTTTAAATTATTTTATAAATGTCATATTTCAATTTATTCTTAATTCTTTAGTATTAAATTCGAAATCCAACGCCACTGATGAACTGATTCATAATATATATTTCACTTTGATCCATTGGAAGCTAATCAGAAAATCCAATCTGATTTTCTATTCATGGGTAACAGATATTTATTATTTAAAGCAACACATTCTATATGAACTCGAGGTCACACTCAGATCTGGGTTAAAATAATGGCTTAGGGACCAAATTAGAAAAATGTCACAGCTTGTCATTCAAAAAAAAGTTAATCTGACAGTTTGAGATTAACAGTGAATAAAATTGTTTATCTATCCACCAATATTGAACAAAACAAATCAATATAGATTTTACATATAATTTTAATTAAAAATATATGCGTAATTAAATAAAATTTATTTAAATTCTCATAACTTGAACAATGAACTGAGTATCTTAGCTTTTTTGAGAGGGGATAATAATATAAAACAAATACAAGATAAAGCAGTTTCAAAGTTATGTTAACTTCCATTCGAATTGTATAATATATACGAAATAAAGCAGTTTAAAAATTATATTCGCTTACATTTCGAATTGTATATATACGAAATGTATTTGGAATTCTATTATTTTCCTTTTTTATATCCATATTTATATCAAAAGATATACCTACTTATTTAGAAAGAACAACTATTTTTAAACAAATTTACTTTTAAACAGATAATAAGTAAAAATATATTTTTCTAGGTGGGTTTCACAAATAAAACAAATATATGATTTGAGTTTTTATCTCGATATATATTTCGGGTTATGAGCCCATCATCAGGAGTTACAAAAGAAAACTGCCTAGAAAAATATATTTTTACTTATTATCTATTAAAATGTTTCACCTAGAACCGACACCAAATTCTTTAAAGATCATTACTTTTAAACGTTAGTTTTAATTTTTTTCTTAAAGCAATTTCAGCCGCGAAAGTTAAATGATGTAATTAATAATTTCTCATGTTAATTCTACATATTTAAAAAATTATTTTATTATTTTTTGAAAAGGAAAAATGAATTGAGCACCCGACAAGATTCGAACCCATGTCTCGCTCCTATATTCTAAATATGTAGAATTAACATAAGAAATTATTGATTGCATTATTTAACTTTCGCGGCTCAAATTGCTTTAATTATTTTTAAAGTACATATATTAAATATAGAGTTTTCAAACAAAGTTACCAACAAATGTTTTGTAATTCTTAAGCTGTATAACCGACACCTTAACAAAGCTTTAAATGGCTCATGAAAATTAAAAACTTTGCAAATGAACTTACAATTATATTTTCAGAAGTGATTTCTGGGTAAAAACTTCCTTAAACCTCAACATAAACATATCTATAAGAATTGTGAATAAGTGTGTAAGTTGAATGTCAGGCAAAAATGACTAAGTATGCTGACATGTTCTCCTTGGTGTCAGGAGCTTGGTGAATAACTCATAGTATTAATCGGAAGAGCACACAAAAATGAATTTTTTTACTCAAAATTTAGATTTTACAAATCGCTATCCTGAAGAGTTACTAAATCTGACTTACACACTTATTCATAATTCTTTCAGATTTGTTTCCATCTCATGAGTCCTGCATAAATTAGTGCATTTGGTACGTCGAGGGCATCCAGGTACTAAGCGACCATTATCAGTCCCTACAATTCTATGTGCTTATTTAATTTGACAATTCCTAAAAAAAGGTGGAAAACATAAACCTTATGGTGGAACTTGTTTGTCCGTCAGTTTGTCTGTCGTCTCTCTTCCAAGCTGCTAGTTTCTAAGATATTAAATCTAGAAAAACTGGAAATGTATGTAGAATTTAATGACCCGCAAATAGACTCTTGACAAAGTCAACAAAATTGACGAATCTCGCCAAACATTGAAAGTGGTGATGAAAAAAATTCTCATCTCATTAAGCGAGGTGCCGTTGAATAGAGATAAAATTCTATTAAAGATGAAACTTGAAATTTTTATTTTAACGCCATTTGTGCTTTCTAAACCTATAAAGAACTTAATTATTAAAGGAATCGTAGGGAGTTGGACATGACTTTAAATTAAATACAAGTTTTCATTAAATACGCCAAACGTTTCGTTGGTGTTTTGCAACTTCTTTTATTAGATTAGATTCTTTTAAATTTTTTGACAGGAAACAATTACTTTGTTTTTAAAAAGTTTATATTTTATATTATTTGATAAATTGAATGAATTGTAAAAATACTGTTGAAATAGTTTTTCTCTTAGTAAAAAATCCAGACAAATAAGTTTAATAAATGAGCCACTGAAGAAGTTGCAAAACAGCAACGAAACGTTTGGCGTATTTAATGAAAATTGTATTTAATTTAATTTAAAGTCATGTCCAACTCCCTTCGATTCCTTTAATTATTAATCATGGACACGAATAATGAAATACCTATAAATAAGGTGACCAACTATACTCATTTACTGAGTTTTGTACTCTTTTTTCGCAAACCGTACTCTTTTCAAATCCTGTACTCTGAAAGTACTCATTTGTATAATTTTATACTCATTTGTATTTCTTTAGAGAATTAAATTGTTTCAAATGGACCCTTCTAAATAGTAAAATTGAATAGAAAGAAGTTTCTTCAGCAGTCGAATTTGTAATGAAGGAAGTAAAAGATATTGTTATTAAAGACAATTTTCTCTTTGAAGAAATTCGAAGAGTAAATTTATATTTAAATGAAGAAAAATTGAAGAAATGGAACGATGAGAAAATAGAACTTGACAAAAGATGGGTAGAAATCTTTCGGCATTTTACAGTAGAACATATCCCACATGAAAATTTAAAAGTTTTAATAGAAATTTCCTTATGTTGTCCAGGCACTAATGCTGCTGTTGAAAGGGTATTTTCACAAGGGAATGATTATTGGAGCAGTGAGAAGTCCCAACTTTCTGTAAAAACATTATCTGCCGTCTTAACAGTCAAATTTAATATGCAAAATGAAAGTTGTTCGGATGTGGCTACATTATTAGACGAACATCCTAATTTAGCAAAAAAAATCCACTCCGAAGAAAAATATGTTTTTAAAAGAAAATAAAGTTTTTATCGTTTTTTCTTCTTTTTTTCACCTATGAAATACTTGCAAAGTGTACTCTTTTTGAACAAAAAATAGTTGGTCACCTTACTATAAAGAACATTTGATTTAAAAATCAACAAACATTTCTAAAAGCTTAATGTGAGTAATTTAGACGAAAATTATTTTGTTTGCTATAAAATGATTAATTTAGATGGCAGGTGAAAAATCTACGGAACTCTCGGTATGCAAGTCCCCCTAGTATCACACTTGGCTGCATTTTAATATCATTTGATCTCAGGCGCCCCTTCGTCATAGTTCTTTTGCACCTGTTACACCTGCTTTGTTATGACAGTGAGTTCATTTAATAACATACGTAATTTATTCACTTTTATTAGAAAAAACATCATCTGCAATTTCAATTCAAGTCTTTAATCGTTATCTTTTTAATCCCAAATTTTTATTGAGTTATTCTGGATTGGACAAAGGTTCATCTAAAATCCGCTCGCTATAGAAAAGATGCTGTTCTCATGAAAATATAATTTTACAGTTATCCCAGTATCTGCTGCTATATTAGATTGTTATATTGTATAATTATCGACCTTTACTTTGATTTCTTGGATTTTATTTTCAAATTTTGAATCCTAAATTTTCTTTACACCTTAAATTTTCTCTTAGAGACCAAAAATTTCCTTAAGAAGAAAAATTATAAAATATATTTACTTTTAGAAATATTCAATATTGAATTGATTAATTCTTATTATTTAAAATGTTCGATATTTGTGAATTATACAAATGAAGGTAAATCTACTCAGCTGAGAAGAGAATCACATAATAATATTATATAATACCTATGTATGTATTTATATAAACGAGTTGGTGAATATCTAATAAAGCATGTAAAATTAGTTCTCATCTTTCTCAAATAAAGGAACATTAAATCTCAAACTATCTTTTCAATCGTCATTGAAATTTAATTATTTCAAGAGCATTTTAAAAATAATCCTGCCTGATTTAAACGTAAGACGTGATTCTCCCAAACAAATGCCCCCTACCCCGGCTATTTATATAAATTATAGTAGGTTTCTTATTATTAATATTAATAATAGTCTACCAATTTTTAAATTTATCATTGTTTAATTTATCCCTATAGACTTGGAGTTTTTTTTTCAAAAACCGTTAAGAATAAACGTCAAATTTGCGTGCTTCTGATTTCCCCCAAAATTTAATAAGTTCTTAGTCTTAATATAAAATAATAAAATAAAAAATTCTAGCGAAAGAGTGCTCGCTCACGAAATTCGACCACTCGCAAACATTTTGGAATATTAGTTTTTACTTTATTCCATTTATCAACAGTTTTTGAGATATTTCGAACAAATAAAGTAGGTATACGTGTTAAAGGCCAAATTTTTCTGTACCATTTACAATACTTGCTACGTATTATAAAGTAAATAAAAAAGAATAGTTTATACATTTTGTGTAAACATCCGAAAAGTTGATATCCAACTAAGCAATCCACACAAGAAACAGAACAAACTAGTTTCTTGTAGGTTTAAATAGAGATAAAAGAAAGAAAATGAAAGCTCGTTTGACAAACTTAATAATTTGTGGCATCTTTATGTGACTATCAAAATTTTAATTAAATTCTTTAGCATTGCATTTTATAGTAAAATCCATTTATTAACCCGGTTAATGTATTTTACAGAGAGGTATTTGTGATGAATGTTAAGTAAATATTAATAGAAATCTCCTTTTACTCAATATTGCACTTGCAAAACATAGATATTAAATTTTCGTCATTTATTGTCCAAGATGAAATGATTTAAAATCAGATTAAATTTTAAAAAGTCCCTGACAAAAAAGTTAAAAATGGTAAAATATGGTATTTTCAAAATTGTAACTATCATACACAACCCGAATTTAACGATAATACATAGGTTCTCAACCTTTTTCTTCCAATGAACCCCTTCTACAATTCTGTAAGAATGCTATTCTCCCCTTTTCAATATTTTCTATAACTCAAGAGTTGTCCCCTATTGAGAACCCTACGATAATACAAAAACTATTTATTTATTGATAAGTATATATTGATAAGGATAAGTATAAAGAGATATCAATAACAATATTTATCAATTAATTATTGTAAGAGATATCAATAACAATAATTAATTGATAAATATTGTTATTGATATCTCTTTATACTTCTTACCCACTCACTAAATGGGCTGTAATGTACCCGAGGCCAAAAAACACTTGTTAAACACATAATATGCCTTAATTGGTTTTGGAGACTATAAATAATATATAACGTTATATTAATTGTTGTTGAAAAAGAAACAAAAAACAACAATTAATATAACGTTATATATTATTTACAGTCCAACAATAAAAAACTATGTATAATATGTGTTTTAATCTATGTTTCAAGTTGCCATTATAGTCATTTAGTGAGTGGGTAGAAGTATAAAGAGATATCAATAACAATATTTATCAATTAATTATTGTAAGAGATATCAATAACAATAATTAATTGATAAATATTGTTATTGATATCTCTTTATACTTCTTACCACTCACTAAATGTGCTGTAATGTACCCGAGGCCAAAAAACACTTGTTAAACACATAATATGCCCTTTATTGGTTTTGGAGACTGTAAATAATATATAACGTTATATTAATTGTTGTTTTTTGTTTCTTTTCAGATTTGATTCACTGCACAAACGAGCCGAACGTTTCAATTCCCCAACTTGCCAACCTTCTGGTGGAGCGCTCGCAGAATGCCAGTTGGGTTGTGGTGTTTAAGGCGCTGATCACAGTTCACCACATGCTCTGTTATGGAAACGAACGTTTCACGCAGTACCTTGCTTCCAGCAACTCCACTTTTCAGTTGAGCAATTTTCTTGACAAAAGTGGAGTCCAAGGTAGAAACCAATAGAAACCTACAAACAAAACTTCTGTTTTTCAATTGCTTTTGGTTTCTCAACAAGTTTCATCCTGACTAACCTGAACAAAACACTTCTTCTTTACTTTCAATGTCAAATCAAGCTTTTTTTTTCTTCTAACTTGCAAGAGAAAAATATTTTTTTTTTATTCTTGCTTTAACTTCCTATGCACTTTGTACAGAGGAATGTCGTGGAAATTCCATTATCAGAAAAAAATCTTGAATATTTCCGGAACAGAAATAATAATTAATACTTATCAAATTTCAAATTTAATTAGAAAAGTTATTTATTCTAAATTTTATTTAACAACTTTAAAAATAGTCGTATTTTTTATGGAATTTTTTCTAGACATATACAAGGTAATTTAAGCCACTAGAACGTCCATTATTTGATTATCGAAACCTGATTGGAAAATTGCGAGAAAAAAATTTCATTGCCAATGACTATTTGATTATGATTTGATGTCATTCTCGTTTTCCGGAACAAAAACAGGATGTCCATTGGACACAGCTTTCAAATGGGAATATCATAGTGGGGATCGATCGGTAATTAATCTTAAAAAACAAATTATACTAAAAACTTAATAATACTTTTATAAATAATTTTTTTAGTAAAATAAAAAACTTAAAAAAATATAGCAATTATCATTATTTATTTTATTTTTCCACATAAATGTTGAGTCTTTCTAAATACCTCTCGACCGATATTCCCAAATGAAGGTGTGTCCTATAGGACAAATGGGACTAGACATAGTTCCGATTTGTTTTGTAAAACAAAAATATCATCACATGGTAGTTCAAATAGACTTTGCTATTTAAATTATTCTTTATCCATTTTCAAATCACGTTCCGATGTCAAAATAAAGGGCTGGCACGAGTGGTTATTACACCCTCTATATGTCACTCAGTTCTTTTTAACTAATTTTTTCTTTTCTTTTTTTTAACAATTTTCTCCAGGATAACTGTACCTAACACCACGGGAAAGCAAACTTTTTCCCAGTTGAATAATAAAAAAAAAATCAGTCTAAATATTTTACTTTTTATTTGATGTAGTTGGGCCAAATCGTTGCTTAAGTAGCAACACCACATATTTAAAAAGTCTTATTTTGCACACTACTATTTATTCTTTTTTTTTATCTCGATTGCGAATATATGCCAAAGTCAGATAAGAAAACTAATTTGCCAATAGCGGTTAGGATGTGAGGATAAACCCAACTTGGTCATTGATATATAGTTTTTTTTTTGTTTTTTTTTCAACAGATTAGTCCTTTTTATACAACCAGAAATTTATTTAAAAATTCATATTTTAATAATGCAGTTATTTATAAAGGTGTGATTTTTCTGGTCAGTTTGAAAATATGGAAAATTTTATCGAGCTAGATCTCTCTCCCATATAGCAAGTAAATATTGAAAATTCATATATTTTATTTTTTATGTTAATAAAAAGTCATAATTATTTTTTTATTTACAGCATAAATACCTTAACCCGAAATTATCCAAATCAGTTATAACTTTTAACATAATTTTTATAAATTAAATTCGTAAATTTTTCCTCTTATACAAACACGGACTAAAAACATTATCGCAAGCTCGAGAAGATCAAGAACAGTCGATGGTGGAGATGTAATCTCCGAAGTCGAAGCTCAAATAAAATATATACGTTAATACATGTAAAATAATTGGTTCAATAAAATTTATTATTATTATTATTATTTATAAATTAATTAAAACTTTGCTAGTTGAATTAGAATTTTTCCTTATACACAATTATTATTATTTTTTTAAGGGCCTCCACAATTATACTCAATTAACTACTTGTATTATTAAAGTAACAAATATAAAAAATTACGGCGTTTCGATCACAGTTGTAATGGTAGAAACATCGTTGTAATTTTATTGTATGTATTAGTTTTAGAAGTAAAAATATTTTATACTGGGATTTTATCGAAAAATTATAATATATTTTAACATATGATCTTCTTTTAAAATACTTTTAAAATACATCTCATAAAGCACTTTTAAGATATGTGGTGTTTCATTTTAAGCAACGAATTATTTGATTGAAATTTTTTTTTTTAAATATTTAACTTTCCCCCAAGGTGTAAATTCCATTTATCTACACTATTATTTGAATGAAGAGGTATTAACGTCATTGGCAATACGTAGGTATTATTATATAATAATCATTTGATTGTATGCTCAACCAATTAATTAAAATCACGATAAATTTTTTGTTTCCTAATTTTATATAATTCAAAATAATAAGTGTTTTGTTTGGTTTAAGATCATTTTATTATATTCAAATAATTTTTTCTTTTTATTAATCAATTTTATATTTTATATTCCAAGACTTTTTAATGATAAACTGTTTTTCTTTGCACATGCTCCCCAGGAGCTCGAGTCGGTAAGAGTTTGTTCCATTAAGATAGCACTATTGCTTCGAATAAAATTTCCCCTGATTAATTATTGGACATTTTTCTTTTAGGCTACGACATGTCACCTTTTATAAGAAGATATGCTAAATATCTTAATGAAAAAGCCCTTTCATACCGCACAGTGGCTTTTGATTTATGCAAAGTGAAGAGAGGCAAAGAAGATGGTACCCTTCGTACCATGCCTGCAGATAAGCTTCTTAAAACACTCCCTGTGCTCCAGGTATTAATAAATACTTTTTTATAAAAAATGTTTTACTTGGTATTCTCTGCTCTGCGAGAGAAACTCCCTGGCTGTCAGACTATTAAATAAACTCAATTTTTTTTTTTTTTTCTATTTATTATTCATGTTCTGAACAGTCTGAATCGTGGAGGAAAATCATTTTAAGGTATAGATTTTGTTCTGATTGTGTGTCTGTCTGAATTACGATATCCAGGATGACTCATGAACGGAAGAAATAAAAATATAAAGAAAGCTATTAAAATGTAATCTAATTGAGCCATAGGTATGACTATTTTATGACGAAGGAGTAACCACGGCGTAGAAAGTTTGTTTTGGTGCCGATGTTTTTGTTTGTTTGTTTTTTTCCCCCAAGATTAAAGATCTGATTAAATTTTTCGCTTTCTCCTTACACAACTTTCGAATGAAAAATGAAAACAAATCGAATCATAGGTATATAAGGAGCGTTTGAATGTTTTTTTCTTTTTTTAATAATATGTTTATAGACGAAATTTATCATAAAAGTTTACATTAATAAGCTTCATATTTTTACTACGTTTTAGGATTCAAACCGAGGGGTGAATCGCGTCCTAAAATCGTGTACACCTACTTCCACTTTCATTTTCAAGTAGAAGACAATAGATTATCTAATGAATTCCAAAGTAATTCCAAAGTAATTCCAAATAATTCCAAAGACGATGTACACCTAATTCCAATCGTGGTTCACCCCTCGATTCAAACACTTAGCTGACAAAACTTGAGCAAATAATCAAAATTTACAAAGACCCTACCGAATTTTGAAAAAGTTTCACATTTTCCTCCGATATGATTTCATCATCTGATAAACTTATGACAAAATTAAATTTAATGGAAGGCAGCCCAGGGGTAGTGAGGAAAGAAAAAATTAACACATATCAAATAAGGTGTAATTTATTGGAATCCTTCCTCCTTTCCTTTCAAACCGACGTTTCGGAGGATTTTTCCCTCCTTCTTCAGAGTTTCAAAGGGTCAATGAATGAAACAAATAAAATGTTTCCTTCTTCTCTCCACAGCAGTATTCAAAACTTTATGACAAAATAATTTACTTAGTTTTTTGAATATTTGATTACTGTTTTTCAATTTCTTACGATTTTACGTCATTTTCTTGTCATATAAATCAAAATCTCACCTTGGTCTTTTGAAAGGTTCAATCAATTTCTTCTAGCTCACATCAGCCCAAAAAGATGAATGCATATATTTATATAATGCCTCGTGGATGTGTCTATGTCGCCTAAAGTTGATTTATAAAAATAGAACAAACAGTTTAAGAACAAAAATAATAAAAATAAACTCCCCCTCTTTCACTCTTGAAATCATCCAAATAAAATAAATATTTTACAAAAATGCTTTCATATAGGCCTACCATATTATTAAATTATTATTACATACACTAAATTTATATTAAAAAAAAAAATAGCTAAAAAAATAAAATATTTAATCTAAATAGAAATATAATAATCATTACATAAATTAAATTGATCTTGGTACTTAATATTATAGTAACTGGAGGCACCGAGACGATGCTCGGTAACTTCTTCCTTCAGTTAAAACCTTTATTTTAATATTATTTTTAATTTAAAATTGTGATAAAAAGGTCGATTTTTATTTGAGAGCCGTTTTCAAATTAAAAAAAAAATACAAATATATATAGTATTCGCCCACTGTACCCCCCACTCCCCACCCCGTTGACCCCACACCCGAAACCTCGCCCTACCCCCGATCCCCCACCACTGCACCCCACCTCCTGCACCCTTTTTGATTCAACCATATGATTCATTTTTATTCATCCAATTGTTAATAAATAAAACCTATCAAAATGTGTTGTTTTTTCAGAAAATCAAAATTATTCACTTTAAGCTATCTTTTTAAAATAATCCCTATAATACGTGGTCATAATGCCGCACATATTTAACAGCGGAAATTAGTCTACCCAAATATTAATATAAAATTCATTCACTCTATTGTATATTAATATTTGATCAAACTAATTTCCTCTGATGAAGAGATCCCATTGTTTTCTCACAATATACGGATTATTTAAATTTTGAATGAATGTAATTAATTTTGATTTTTTTTTTTGTAAATTTTAAATGTTGATCATTTCTTTTTTGTCTTAATAAAATTCAAAAATTGGCCAATACCTCACCCCTTGATTGGTCTATTTTCTTTTAATTAAAAATCAAATAATTTGCTGGCTCTTATTTTAAAAATACTTTAATATTCTAATTTTAAGAGAATATTATCTAAAATTTCTAAATAAAAAAACTATTGTTCATTTATTTTCAACACTCATGATTTATTTCATACAAAAATGACAAATCTATGTAAAAAAATGAGAGTAAGAAAAGGAATTACATAAAATATTAGGCTTTTTGATTAATTCTTTGATGATTGAAATCGAAAAACTATTCTTTTTATTGGCTAGAAAAATATTATCTAATTCATTATATTTGTTTTTGTTTTTTTAGGCTCAGCTGGACGCTCTCCTTGAATTTGATTGTTCACCTAACGACCTCTCGAACGGTGTCATCTCAATGGCGTTTATGTTACTCTTTCGCGATCTCATTCGCCTTTTTGCCTGTTACAATGATGGCATCATTAATCTCCTTGAGAAATATTTCGATATGAATAAAAAACAATGTCGAGATGCTCTTGATCTCTATAAGAAGTTCCTCATTCGAATGGACCGAGTAGCAGAATTTCTTAAGGTTCATTTTAAAATCCATTCACTAATTTTATTATTTTACTATAATGGCTATGGTGATGTATTTTTACTCTAAAAGTTTTTGCTAAGATAATCGGGACTCGGGCTTAGTGTTACTGTTAGTTGTAGTATAAACCCCTAAATCCCTTCCGAAACTAATTCAAAAAATATAAAATTTATTTAATTTTTTTTCTTTAATTATTCTAAATTCATAAGGAAACTTAGGTATTAAGAATAATATTAAAATTTTAATATATTTTTTAGTTTCGGTAAAGTTAAATGTTATCTAAGATTTATTTATAAGAAAACATTGTTCATATCTAGCCAAATCAATTAGAGTTGAAATTCTTACATGCTCATTGAAATACTCGAGATATGCAAGGGAGTCCACTATTAACCTGATGCATTTGAATTAATAATAAAAAATACCTTGTTTAGAAAACAATCTTGGTCGAAATCGGGACACAAAAACACTCTAAATTCTAAATTATACCAAGATCCTGAAAGATTTTTCAGGGTCGGTAAAATTTTGAAAATCAATTTGAATTTTTAAAATTAAAAGAATTATATAAAGTAAAGTCACGCTCACGGCAACGATACTACCAACTATTTATTTCTTTAAAGTAAACTCTATATTGAAAAGTTTTTGTTTTGCCGAGAGTAGCAGAGTTGTTGATTCACAAAGAGAAACAAAATGTCAATGAGTTGAGTTTTGGCATGAACTATCTATACTATATATAATCTATATCTAATCTACGATAAAATGTTTTATCAAAACCTTGGTTTCTCACTAATATAGTATTATTATTGTTATTTTATTGAATAATAAATTTAGAATGTCTCACATTTAAACATCTTGGGATTGTGATCCAAAAAAGTATTGCAAATTGTTTGTAGAAACATGTTTATTAGAAACTTATCTAAGCTTGTTGTAACCTTTATAGAATTTACAAAATATCAGTGTATATGCTGGTATGTTAAAATTTTTTATAATTAAAATAAAAATATGACACTCAATTGTAATACCAAAAAGTCATGATAATCTTGTACATTCTTAAAAATGAGCGTTCACAGATGTGGATAGAGGCGAAGGTCATTTTGCTTACGAAATATGTCAGATCCATACTAGACACTCACTCTAACGTTTAGTCTCGGATTTCCGGAAATGCTATTAACTCTTGACCTGCGTGTTTATTATATTTATATTAATATAAAAAAAATATCTAGTCTAGAATTGCTCAAGCTAAAATCTGATTTATTTGAATAATTCCTCTTTAAAAATCATTATGCTCCTCCTAAATTAGCTTCGGAAGTTATTGCTGAGAACAAAAGTATAGAAATTTCGAACATGATCTTAAACTTAAATGATTGAAAAGACAGAGACAAAGAGACATTTGAAATGACTTGCTACAGACGAATTATGAAGATTACTTGGATGGTTAGAATTACAAATGTAAAAGTACTCTATAGAATCAGAGAAAAGAGATGATTCCTGAAGAATATGAGGAAGAGTTCAGGTGATAATGGGCACATTTTGAGACGCGGGGATTGCTTAGGGATATTTTAGGGTTCGGAAAGATAATATTTTTCGCAGATGATGAAGGACATGGGATGTAGGTCCTTAGAGAGTAAAAAGGTCAAAAATCTAATCGGTTGCCCCTAACCAAACTTAGGGGTTAATATCATAGAGATAATGATTAACCCTTTGCACTAGTATATCTTATAAATAAATAAAATTTATAATTCCAGCAGATGACACACTCTTTTATTGTCTCCTTCAATTCTCAAAAATAAATACGAGTGCAAAGGGCTAAGATTTCAGAAATGTTAACTTAAAATAAATGAATAGTCAAGTTTACATCAAAACACTAACTATATCACTTTGTTTCTAGGTTGCTGAAAATGTGGGCATCGACAAAGGCGATATTCCAGACTTGACTAAAGCTCCGAGTAGTTTATTGGATGCTCTCGAACAACATCTAGCTACCCTCGAGGGCAAAAAAGGCTCGCAGGCCAACACCCCAACTCAGAGTGCCAGGTCAGCAGCGCCTCGGAGCCTTCTTCCAAATAACTGAATTTCATCCCTTCGATCAATCATCAGTTATTTAATCTTTTCTTTATTCACTTATTTTAAAAATTGCTCTCTTTTAATGTAAAAATTATCTCTTTAATTATTCTGAGGTGAGTAGTCTAGACTTTATATTATTCCCAACATATTTCTAATTGGCATACACTTGATTGTGACATTTGTACTTGATTAGCTTTTACCACAATATTCAAGCTTTTTTTTATATATATTATCACATAATTTTTTTTACACGGTAGTTAAAAGTTAACGTTTTCTAGATAACTTATCTCGTAATGATATAATAGATAGTAACAAGAAATATGTATATATTTGCGAATAAAAATACTCTCAGTGTTAGTTAAAGTCTCGTATGTCTAATAGATTAGAAAAATTTAACTATAAACATTTTTTTAGTGTCATTTAATTTTTATTTCATTTAGTTATTAAATATATATGATGATTGATGAATATAAAGGGATAACGTAGTGCTTTAGTTAGATCTAAAATTCTTTTTGTTTTGATAATTTCAAAATAAAAAGGAAATAATTTTAGAATTTAGTATGATTGATATGAGGAAAAAAATAGTGTTTTCTATTTATGTTAAAACATTAAAAATCTCTATTTCTACCTGAAATTAAATTCTACCTATATTACAAGGTAGATTGATGCAGGCCCGTCTTAAGCTTTGACAGCGAACAATATCCACCTCTCTTGTTTTATTCTGAACCTAAACAAACTGAAATTTATTTTTTTGAAAACTTTTTTCCATAAAATGTATTATTTTATTATGTCCGAATTTCTAATCTTAACCTTAATTTTTCTTCCTTTATATCCTGCGTCTAATTCTCTCCCTACACTCTGCACACTTTTTCAAGACGGCCCTGCACTAAAGCAAATGCACACTATTAGATTTGTTATTTCTTGCTTTTTCTATTTTCTACATTTCTAAATAAATCTGAATAACGTAATAAAAAATATTATTATATTAATTAATTCTGGTAGAAATTGAGACAGCACTCACTAACCATAAAACAATTTTTGGTGTTTTAGATTTATATTTGTTAAGTTTATTATACATTTATTTTGTATTATTTTTTGTTTTAATTGCATTTACATTTTTTTCCACATTTGCATACACTAAACACAAATTAATTTAAGTTAATTGGGATGATAGCCAAAACATTTAAAAAAAAACGTCGGTGTTTCTCCGTTTTTAATCATTTTGTTTTCTTTTCTTTTTTATATTATTTCTTATTTTTTTTCTTTTTTGTTTAATTTTATTAGACTTCGAGTTATCAAAATTTAATTTGCTAAAATAATTACCTTTTTCTGATCGTTTTTATAATTTGCTTAAATTTTTAATTTCTACGCTAACTTTCGGGGAAATTTGATCCATTCCAATTTTGAAATTTCATTTACATTCTTTTTTTTTCATCCCTACATAGATAAAATTGTCATAATATGCTAAATCAATTTAATATCCATTATGCTTCTCAATGTCTTAACAATTTTTCTTTATAGATATCTTGTTGAGACTTAACATTCTTGCAAGTTCTATTTAATCCAACTTTCATATTTCTTTTTAAAATGAAATATTTATTCAAAGCAAAAGTAAAAAGGTTATGAAGCTTTTTTATAATTTGAACTATTTTTTCAAGCTCAGCTTGTTCTAAAATAATTTTTGGAAGAATCAGTCTACTTCTCTCCGTTTTCATTAATTCTATTGTCAACTACTCCTCAGAAGTTTAGTCATTGTATTTCTATTGTGAATAGTAGACCGTTTTAAGAAAACCAAAGAGATGGTCAACTACTGAATCCCAGGTGTTAGAGAAAGTCTTATCTTATCTTATATTATTAAATGAGTAAATCTTGTGTATATATATATATATATATATATCCAATCGGGTTCTCGAAGACAGCTCTAACGATTTCGCTAAAATTTGGTGTACTTATCAAGTATCATGAGTTATTATATGTGTCAAATACCGGAAGGGGGGTGTAAATTAGTCATGTCGCAAAATAAATATTTTAATCTTTCATATATCGTCTTCGGTAAGTCGCAGAGCCTTGAAATTTGAAACTTAAGCTATTTAGAGGCAAACAGAGGTGACGGTGGGGGTGCAGTGGTGGGGGGGGGGAAGTGCTGGGGGGTCCGGGGGAGGGCGAAGGGGGGTTTCGGATAGCTTTTAATTGAAGCAAAAAGTTACCGAGCATCGCTCGATGGCCAGGTACTTATAATATTATATCAGAAGGGTTTGACTCGCCCCATCGGGAATGGATCAACCCTTAGGACATATAATAAAAATCGTCCCTAACACCTCGGATACCTCTAGTTGACAATTTCTTGTGCTTTCTTTGAACTATGCTACTACTAACTTTTATCTTATAATATTCAAATTGGCTGTATTATTTGCACAACGTTCTTCAGAGTTCATATGAAGCCGACTTTCAAAATTTCAAGTTCTGTTGTCATTTCAAACAACTACTTTCCATTTATAACATTAAAAATATTAAATTATAATAAAATATATTAATTTTAAACTTACTAATATACATAAATAAAATTATACAACTATTTTTGCATACTAACAAATAAATAACTTGAAGTAGAATGTCATTATAAAAGAATATCGAAGAGATTTCGCCTCTCCTTATCTAAGATGCTATAGATGATTTTGCTTACTTGGCAGAAGGGCTGGCGCTGGCACTTCCTCCGGAATCGAACCTAAGTGCCCATAAGCTCACGTTGTTGGCATGTAAGCAAGCTTATCTACAGGGTGGGGCAAAAGTAATCACCTTATTGGAAAACGCTATAAGAAAAGTAATCACCCTATGTTCTTTTGCTGTATTTTTTTTTAATGAAAAACTTTGGATCTGCTTGTGAAATTTGTTTATTTAATCCATTAGAATTTATTCCATCAAGTCGAGAAAATTATATCGGCCAAGTGGCTGCCGCCAGAGTTGATGACCATACGGGCCCGTTTTATGGCATTTTCCATCACTCTTGCCAGAACTTCGGGCGACAGGTTCTCGCATTCCTGGCGAATATTCTCCTTAAGGGCTTCAATAGTCTGAGGCTTGTTGGCGTAAACCCGCGACTTTAAAAAACCCCATAAAAAGAAGTCTGGACCGGTTAAATCGGGTGATCTGGCCGGCCAGTGCAAATCACCAAAACGAGAGATTAAGCGACCCGGAAATCAACTCATCAACTCTGGCGGCGGCCACTTGGCCGATATCATTTTCTCGACTTGATGGATTAAATAAACAAATTTCACAAGCAGAACCAAAGTTTTTCATTAAAAAAAATACAGCAAAAGAACATCGGGTGATTACTTTTCCTTATAGCGTTTTCCAATAGGGTGATTACTTTTGCCCCACCCTGTATAACATCATTGATCAATCAAAGGCTAATCTCTTTTATTTTATTTTGTAAAGTCAATTTTGCTATTTTCGCCAAAAACAATTTTCCAGGATGGTATTGATTGCATTTTGCTGCTATATTTATATGTATCCTTGCATGAGGTTCGATCTAACCAAAAACTTATAATAATAAATAGATTATAGAAAACAGTTTTTTTCTAAATTGATCCAAAATATATTTTTTACTAATTTTTTACAATTATTTCAAATTTCCTCGTTTGACTGTAGATATTATTTTTCAAATTAAGAAAAGTACCTATACTTAAAAAAAAATACTTTTATTTTGTTGAATATTTTTTCTTCATTTCATTATTTTTTTGCTTTTCGTTTCTTTTTCTTCTGTGGCGTGGCGAATTCTTTTTGCTATTATTTTGTCTTTTTTCTTTCTTTCCTTTCTTTTCGTTTACCATTTCGGATATCGCTGGTTCTCGTTCTCGTTTCTCCCCGTCTTCCACTGACGTTCTTTGTGTTTTTCGTTTTGGCTCTCCTCCCCGTCCGCAGCCATCGCACCAATGTTAAGTCGGGCGTTTCGGTCTTGTCTTCGACTAGCAGTGCGTTCACTACCGCAGCCGCGAGCAACGGAATCGACGACAGTCTTAAGCAACAGGCCCTCGCGGAGGAGGCTGCTGCCATGAATCAATACAAGGTCAGCAAAATCTATTTTCCATTTTTTTATTCAATATTTTCTTTTTTAATTATTTTTAAATTACTAACTAAAATTGCTGGACTATTTTAAATTTAAAAAAAATATTCTAATTTCCATTTGCTCTATTGGTGAGTCGGGTTGTCTCAGTCGGCTAACGCACTGGCCTCACTTCGCCATCGATCGATTATGACGATGTTGGGGTGGGAGGCCGGGGTTCGATCCTGGCTGGCAAATAAAAATTTTTACCTGCTAAAAACTCGGCTCCCTCACTAACCCTACTAACACTTTACTTATGTGCTGTCTAAATGGGCTTTGTTCCCGGTGACATTAAATAAATAAAAAAAAAAATTGCTCTATTATATTTTATTCTAATTTATTTCATAGTTTCTTTTACAATATAATAGGGTATTGTGTAAATATGCAGTAAAAACCCGTTTTTTAGTAAATACGGGTTCTTACTAGCTAAAACGCGTTTCACTGAATACCTTTGTGGCAACTAGAATTTACTGATGTTGGTTGAGTTTGGTCCAATTATATATAAAATTTACTATGAATAAATAACTTTAAATCAACTTTAAGAATAAAGTAGATACAACGATTAAATTTTTCGCTTGAAAAACAAAGAATTAATATTTATATCAATATACTAGTATATATGTTGCAGTAAAAACCCATTTTTTAGTAAGAACGTGTTCTTACTAGTTAAAACGCGTTTCCCTGAATATCTTTGTGGCAACTATAATTTACTGATGTTGGTTGAGTTTGGTCCAAAGTTCTAGAATCTTCATTTTTGACCTTCCGCCGCATTTTGGGTGTTTATTTTCAAAAAATTTGGAACGAAAACGTCAAAAATTAGATCCTCTACAACTTTGCTTCTAATGAGGATGTAACTTTTGACATTTTCGTTTAAAAAAATGAGGCGGAAGGTCAAAAGAAGATTCTAGACATTTGGACTAAACTCAACCAACATCAGTAAATTCTAGTTGCCACAAAGGTATTCAGTGAAACGCGTTTTAATTAATAAGAACCCGTTCTTACTAAAACAGGTTTTTACTGCAACATATATAAACATTAAACGCGTAATTTTGAAAAATATTAAAAAAATAAAAGACACCCTTCTTCTTCACCTTTTAAAAGGGTCAACGAAGCAATCCCTTTAACAGTGCTTTTGGTTGACCATTGTTAGATTTTGTCATTAGCAACATTAGTCAACCAAAAGCACTGTTAATGGGGACGAGAATTTAGCTCCTCCGTTGAGACCCTTTTAAACCATAAAGGAGGAAGGAAAATCCTGTGAATCGTCGGATTTGAAAAGGGTGAGAATGACTTTCTAATAAATTGTTTTATTCGGAATTTTATTGTTTTCATTATCTTTGGACTGCCTTCCTATCAATAAGCTATAATAAAATAGAATATAAATTTTATGTAAATAAACTAGAAATCTTATAACACTAATATTGTTCGTCAAAAACATACTTTTACAGGTTTAATTATAGAGTATTTTGAACACAATTAAATTGGTGACCACTGACTTCCCTTAATGTCCTAATAATTCTCTTAATGTGAAACCTACCAAGTATTTTTATCCAATAATTTTAAAAAATGTTTCACCAAGTACCAACACCAAATTCCTTAAAAACTACTGACTTCCCTTTCTATTTGCACAGAAACAGCTCAATAATACTATACATCGATTAGATATAATATACTCATCACTTATTTTCCAATGCAATATATTATATTATTTACTAACTTGATCAAAAAGTATCAGGAATGTATTCAGAAAATCAAAAATACAAATTTATTAATCAAAATCGATATTGTCTCCTTAAAAGTACTCCTCATCGACTGCAACGCACACGATCAAGCGCTGGCATAAGTGCGCTGCAGTCGATGGGGAGTATTTTGAATCGGACAATATCGATTTTGATGAATAAATTTGTATTTTTGATTTTCTGAATAAATTCCCGAAACTTTTTGATCAAGGGAGTATTAACAATAATATTGAAGAAGATATTTCCATTTCTAAGATCAATAAAATAAATAGTGGAAAATAAAAATAATACAATAAATAGTTCTTATCTGTTATATTAAGATAAATTATCATAATAAATTTTCATTTTTTATTTTTTAACGTGTGTATATTTTTTAGGCCAAGGTGTCATCCCCAGTGGGTGCGTCAACTAATCCGTTTCTGGCTTCGCCAACCCGAATACCGGCCTCCTCCGCTTCTAACACAGCCTCTATTGTGGACCTCTTCTCGACTCCAGTATCAACAGGGGGTCCAGAAGCTGCTAAGGCGTCGGACGACCTCCTACAATTAGCTGGCAGCAATCCATTCGCCGATCTTTGGCCCAACGGTGGTGCTAGTTTTGTTCCTGATGATGCTTTTAACTGTGTCTTTGGCAACGAATCGAACGTTACTCCAGGTGAGGCATTCATTCACTCGGTAACCAATTGAAATAAAATAAATAAGACGGATGAGTAAATATATATCTAACCAGGGAAAATTCACCATATAGATTTAGGATAAGTCATGATCCTCGCCATTAATTAATAAACTTTAATTTTTCAATGTTATTCTAAGGCTTATTATTATTGTCATTAGAGCCTATTCAAATTATCATTCTGTTAGCTTGTTTGAAGATTTTACTTCTAATTCTTATATCCTCCTTCATTTTAATTAGTCTATGTAAAATACATATTAATCTACCTTTATTCAATACTTTTAAATTTTCCAAACAGTATGATTTAACTTTTAAACATATCTTTTCTTCTGCTTTCTAATTTACTTTTTTCTATAATATATTGGAATATTTTATATTTTATTAATTGGGTTCACAAAGATTAAAATTAAAATTTTACATAAGAATATATAATATGAATATTTTATTTACATATTTTGGAGCAAATAAATTTCAATTCAAATATCGATTACAAACATAATTTTTCGAATATTTTCCATCCCTTTCTATTGGATATAGTCATTTTGTATATCTTCTCCCTCCTGTTTGTTTATTCTGCACTTGAGCTGAGTGTTTGTCGAACTTGTAATTTCGCAAGCTGCACAAGGAATTCCACCAAACGCCCCCAATCCTTTTGCGACGCCCGCCGGCAATGTCAGCTCAGCTGCTGAAGATCTCTTCGCCTTGGACTCAGTTCCCGCTGGCAAGGGGGCTCCACCGCGACCTCCGCCTCCATCAGCTGCCACCAGCAGCCCTGCAAGAAGCGCCCTTGACGACCTGAATGATTCCATTCGGATGGCTCTCGGGGGCACCAGCCCTGCCCCCGGGGCTTCGCCCGCAAAGCAACCTTTGGGTGCTGGAGTTAATATTGCACCTTCAATGGCGGCTGCCTCAGCAGTACCCGTCAGCGGGCCTCCTCCAAGTGGACCAGGCCTGGGCCTCGCAGGTCGCACTTAGATTGCATCACGACCTGGCTCGATTCCAAATCGAATATATTTGCTTGCTTCCTTTTCTAGATAGGGCTAAATTTGGATTCGCTTTGCTTTTAAATTAGCGATTTACCCTTTCTTTTACGGAGCAAAATATCTTACTAAACTTAATACAGCATTTTCTCAGTCTCGATTATTGCGATCACTTTTGTTGACGTGGGATAAATTTTGCCAGCACTGATCATAATTCCTCTTACATTTAATCCTATTTATAATAAGCTCATTTCCATAAATCAGTACCAGCAAATATAACTCTTTTCCAACCGTTAGCTTAGCTGCATTTTAGTTACAACTATACAAAAGGGTAGTAATGTCGTATTTTCTTACTGTTAGGCCACCTTTTTTTTTTTTATATAGGTCAATCACTTCAAAGAACTGAAAATTGATTTCAGTCTCCCCTTTCTACGACCTTTAATCATTCAAGACCTGTTGCGAAAACAACTCGCTCTCTCTTAATCTCTTCTTTTCAATAATGTAAGTGTCTATCATTATTTATTGATATTGCATCTTTTTCCAATCTTAGCATTAGAAAAATAAAAAAAAGTGGCCAGACAGAAAGAAAATAAGTGAGACATACTACCATTTTCTCTAGTTTTACGCGACTAAAATCAAAATAAATAACAGCTGCAAAATAGTTGTATTTTAATTGCGGCTTGGATATCTTGCGTTATTATGATTTATTTTTTATTTCTATATCACTTAGTCACTTTTTCTCCCTTAAAACTAGAATCACTTAATTAAATTGTCTCCCTAAAAGAAAGAAAAATGTTACCAATCTCATTCAATTATCATAGAGATACATTAATCATTTTTTATTCTCATGAAGTAAATTAAAAAAAAAAATGTATATAAACTAGAATTTTTTTCTATATTTTTATATCAAATTTATTTTTCAATGAAAATTATAGGTAAATTTTTTTACATAATTATCCTTTTTCAGAATAATCAATGATAATAATTTAAAATATATATTTATATATTTAGTGCATAAATAATAAATAGATAAAGAAGATCTTAATAATTCAAATTAGATTATGAATCATATTTTATTTATTTTTTTATTTTTTTTACTTTATAATTATTACATCATGATAAAAGAGCCCAGTAGAAGCAAATCATGACTAAAATAGTTCAAGGATTCACATTCCATTTATACTAATAATTAAAAAATTGACACGAATAAACTATAGATAAAATACAGTTACGAATTTCATAGAAATTATGTACCTACTTAGTAAAAATATTTAGCCTATTGAATCATAAATGTCTCTTCTGCGAGATTTCGGAAAAGCATTTTACGATTAAAAAGTGATTGTTTTTACCTATCTTCTTGACAATATATTGTTCAAAATATCACTCTAAAAACGTATTTAACAAATCATTAGGAATGTTGATTGATAGATAATTATATATATTATATTATAAAAATAATTGTTAAACATAGCCTATATATATCTAAAGGGGAATTAAATTTTCGGATTTTATTTTTTCCACTAAAGAGAATTAATAAATCGTTTAGGAGTTTTTACATCGTTGATTTTACTTGTTCATTAGATTTTTATTCTTATTGTCTTTAATTAAATATAGGGATATAATTTATTTTATTTTAAATTGTACAACTAGCATCTTAGCAATTTATCTTTTTTGTTTTCAAATAATTAAGAATGATAAATAATCTTCAGATCGTATAAATCCGTTTTTAACGAAAATAAGTTGCGACAGGATTTGATTACGATCCTTAAACATATAGTATTAATCATATCATATAAGTAAGAATATGACAAACTTGCGTTTATAGAAATATCGGACTAGGGTCAAAGGCTATCAGCCTTTTTTTTATTGAAAAATAATTTAATTGAGTTTGAAAAATTATACGGGTCTACCAAAATTGAACAGAAATTTCCTGAAGAAAACCTCTTCTGATTCTCATAACATTTTTCAATTTTTATACCACCCCTCAGGATTTTGAGAGATGCATAGTCAAAGCTTCAAAAAAGTCCATTTTGAGCCGATATCGATATGAAATACCAATATTTAAAATCGGTACTTGCGTATTAACGCCACCGCAGCTGCAGATTTGGCTGTTTTTAAATTTCGCCAATCTACACCTAAAATTTTTTAGATGAATCATAAAATGGAATAAATCAGTTCCCCTCTGTCAAAAAACAACTTGAATAGGCTCGGTTTATGATCTAGGTTTGATTAGATAAAAAAATGCGTTCCCAAACAAACCTTGCAAACAACTTTAATAAGTTCGGTTTATGATCTCGGTTCGATTAGATAAAAAATGCGTTCCCAAACAAACCTTGCGGTGGCGTTAATGTACCCGCATTTTTTATCTAATCAAACCGAGATCATAAACCGAACCTATTCAAGTTGTTTGCAAGGTTTGTTTGGGAACGCATTTTTTGTCTAATCAAACCGAGATCATAAACCGAGCCTATTCGGGTTGTTTTTTGACAGAGGGGAGCTGATTTATTCTATTTTTTGATTTGTCTAAAAAATTTTAGGTGTAGATTGGTGAAATTTGTAAACCGCCACATCTGTAGCTGCGGTGGCGTTAATAATTAAGTACCTTGAAATCAAAATGTTTTCTTTTGTTAATAGATAAAGCTTTTCTTCTATTAATAAAACACATTTTGATTTCAAATATTTCTGTGACGCATTAAAAGTAGATCCTTTTTCAAAGATTTGATTAAAAATATGTCAAAACCATGACCTCTCGTAAAAATAAGAAAATACATGAGAATCACTGTTTGAATATTCCTAATGTTAAATCACCCTTTCTTTCCTTCAAGGATGCAAGAGCAAATTTTAACCTATTTGATATTCCGCACCATTATGTATCCTTATCATTTAAAACATAAATTGATTTCGAGGGTTATTATTTTAATTTTCAAAGCAACCAAATGTGGCCTACTTACTTCACGGGTAAAATTGGGAACAATTGATTTTCCATATGTTTATAACTATAAAAATATCATGAACAAGTTACATCTTAAATTATAAATATATCCACCGATTTTAAATGTAAATTTAAGTAAATTGAAAAACAAATTTAGCCCTTGAGTGTGTCATTATTCAAAAGTAGGAAAATTACAATTAGACGAAAACCTTCCTGACATTGCATTGATGTTTATGTCTCTGTCTGGATTATGCACATGACTCGATCACTTTCATCTCTGTCTCACACCCACACTTAACACATATTCTTTCTCTTTCTTAATCCTCCCTACCTGATTAAATTTCTGCACTTCTCCTATTAGATTCCTGATATTTCTGAAATTTCATTTTGAAAATTTACATTTTTAACTTATTTTTAGGGTTCCGTAGGGCTACAACTAGAATAATATTAAAGTAATTTTGGCGTTTGTCACAGCAAAGTGTTTTTTTAACCATATAAGTAAGCTAGGAATGTTATATTTGACAAACTGTGAAAAGTTATTATTCCTAGAAGTATGTAAAAATTTTAAGGGACAACTTCAATTTAAATATATATATATATATATATACCCATGAAAGTGCGCTATCAAAATTGAAGGTCTAAATCAGTAGAATCATTTTTATTTATACATATTTTTTTTTACTCATTTAGATTGATTCTATACAATCATGTGAAAAACATGGTCTCATATCAAAATAAAAGTAAAAAACATTTTAATGAAAATTAGTCTTTCTTGAATGATTGTACTTAGTTTGTGTTTTTTTGATAATACACAACATATGGGATATTTTAGAGGGCGAAGTGGTAGATAAAAGGGGAAGGCCTAGATTGGAGGGTTTTACCTAGATTTGGATGTTAGATATTTAGAAAAGTGAAAGATTTGGTATGGGATAGAGTTAAAGGGGCATCATTCATATCATCCTGATATATCTAATAAAGGCTAAACCAATAAAAATAAAAAAATCCTTATATAAATAATATATATAAATTAAAATAATGTTAATATTAATTTATATTACTTTGCGTCATGAAGAAAATAAATTTAGAATAAAGTTAATAAAGATACCTATATCTAACTTTAATTATATTTATTACAGTATATTAATTAATCTAACTCAATATCATCCTTTGGCGGCTGTGAGACGAGTTAAAGAAAAGATAAAATATATAACATCAAATGGGAGGCCTATCCTTTTTGAAAATAAAAAAAAAATACAAAATACAATATAAACTCACAAAATGTAAGGTTTCAACTCGTTCCAGAGCCACGAAAAATGTATATAAAGTTCAATTAATTACTTATTCCTGGGCGCTACAACCCTTAATTAATTAATAAGCAGAAATAAATATAATTAAATTTGGATAATATTATCTATAATTAAATTTTAATAAATACTGGTACTTACATATTAACGCCACCGCAGCTACAAATAAAATTTTAAACTACAAATTTGAACTGAAATTGAGTTTATGGACTTTGATGTCTTAAATTGTCTCAAGTGAGCGCCAGTGGGCGTTGGCAATTTTCACTTTTAGAACTTTTCATAGGTTCGGTTCTATTCATCATTTAGATAAAAAATGGGTTCCCCAACAAACTTTGGAAGGTTCGGTTAAGATATATTCAGTTCGCCTCGGTTCGGCTCGTATACCTTCATTATGGGTTGGTTTTTAGGCGATTAGGTTGGCTAACGATATACGAGCTGAACCGAGCCGAACTGAATATATCTCAACCGAACCGGCAACGACTTTTACATATTCTAATTTTTTTGGATATTTACTAATTATTTTTTAATTAATATTCATTTTATAAAAGAATCCGTCGTCAGTAGCGGCGCTTAAAAACCTCCAAATCTGTAGCTGAGGTGGCGTTAATACGTAAATACCTAAAATACTTTATTGAAAAAACAACAACTTTATTCCCATTTGGTGATTCACATCTTACGGAACCCTATAAGCATATAACTACCAGTTTTTGGTCATTTTTAATTTTTAATTTTATTTTATTTATCTGTAAAATTTAATTTTAATTTGGTTCCCAACTTTCCGAATTCATTCACTCGAAAATATACTGAAACTGTTTGAAAGCATAGGTCATGAATCGTAGTTGATGTAGTATGTAAATATCTATATCTAGATGGCTGTGAATGAAGATCACCTTTCTGGAATGGATGTAAAACAAAAACGATCTAATTCTAAATCTAAACAACCTTTTAAAAAGCCTTCGCTCATGTATCATTCTTCAATTCTCTTGAATTTCACCGCTTGTTAAAATATTCTCTCTTCTGGAGGCTAAATGTTACAATAAAATTCTACAAATCGCCTTTCTCGTATTCATTCTTCTCTCTTTGTTCTGTTCATGATATTTAGAACAATAAAAATTGCAAATCGCTCTATTACTAAATCATACTTTCAAATTTCTTTTGGGTTTTTCACTTTTCAATTGAAATTATAATAAACTTGCGGAGGGCAATTTAATTTCGTTTAAAATTTAAATTTGCTATTTTTCTGTTTTTGATCATATTCAGAATAAAGTTTATACAAACAGCTATATCCTTTCCTATCATTTCAAACTTCTGCTTTTTTTTAGAAACTTAATGCGCCACTTTTGTTTGAATTTTACAAAGAAAAAAAAACATTCAGGCACGAGAGCCTATTTAAAAAACAAAACAAAGCCTTTTTAATTTTTTGCTTTTTTTAAACAGATCCAATAATGAAGCCAGCCAAAAAGTTTCATTATTTGTTTGAAAATCATTGCATTCTTTTGGTGTTTAGTTTATTTCAGAAAAAAAAAATAATAGAAATTTTTTCTGGAGAGAGACGGACTGGTATAACTTTTAATTGAATGTAATGGAAGGCAGCCCAGGGGTAGTGAGGAAAGAAAAAATTAACACATATCAAATAAGGTGTAATTTATTGGAATCCTTCCTTCTTTCCTTTCAAACCGACGTTTCGGAGAAGAAGGAGGGAAGAATCCTCCGAAACGTCGGTTTGAAAGGAAAGAAGGAGGGATTCCAATAAATTGCACCTTGTTTGATGTGTGTTAATTTTTTCTTTCCTCGCTACCCATTACATTCAATTAAAAATAATAGAATTTCAAATTAATTTTGTGAAGTTATTAATAGATTGAAATAAACGAAAATCTACAATGTTCATAAACCGAGGGTAGCAGAGTCGATTTTACAAAATAAAATCCAAGAGATTTTCCTCTACTTAATATGACAAAACAGAGATAATTTGTTTATATATCAGATGGTAGTTTTCCCCTTTGAAATCAAACAGAAGTGCCAAAAAGCTATTCAGGTTACTGACTATATTACGATTATCGACCACTAAATTTCAGTCAAAAATTAATACATCACATCTTCAAAAAAAGAACTCAAACGATCGGGCACACCAAGAAACGCAGGATTTATAAAAGATATTTTAGTAAGTGAAAAGGGAAAGAAAAGCGGAAGGGAAAATATTTTACCCAGATAATGAAAGATGGAATGTGGAATTTTTAAAGAAGTGAAATGAAAGTGTTAGTATCGGATAGATTTGATTAGAGGTCGATGGTTGCATCAAACCAGCCTTAGGAATGTATACTTGATGATGATCTTCATCGTAAAATTTCGCTGATGTTATTATTCGTTCTTTTGTCTTAAACAAAATCATCTATAACATCTCAGATTATGCAGAGGACAATCTCTTTGATAAATCAAACCAAGATCTGTCAATACTACACTAGACCATTGGGCTAAAGAGGTAGACCAATCAAAAGATGCTTTAATAATGATGATAGACTAAATGAAATCTCGAAAAATATTACGGTCATACTCATATCTTTGTTAGAAACGTTTTTACTTTATTTTTTATCTGGGTTACTTCACTATAGTTCCGTGCTAAAGATTGAAGGACTGAATGGGAATGGGGAACTGGGAATTATTATAGAGATTAAAGGGAATTATGGAAATACTTTGATCGAAATTGTCTTCTAAAAATGCAATGATTTGTACGCATAAGTTTTATTAATGTGCTGAGCTCTCCTAGTATAAACTCATTGGTGTTCCTTGGCTGGCTCTTTTCTTTCTTTCTTTGTTTCTTTTTTTGTTCTCCCGAGTGCTTGTTTTGTTCTGCGTTTGATTCCTTGTCCCTCTTGAACAAATCCCCTTCTGTTTTGCCAAAAGTTTAATTCTCTGGTGTTCGCAGGTTTTGGTGATGTTTTGGCTCCATCGCATGCTGGAGGAGGATCGATGCATCCCGTTGGAGGTACCCAAATTCCTGCCCATGAACCAGCCGCCTCCAAGGTTCTTACTGGCGATTTAGAAGCTTCGCTTGCGTCGCTCGCCGAAAATCTTACCATTAATAAAAGCACAACTTCGAATCAATGGAGTTCGCCGAAGAACACGGCAAGACCTGGATGGACTCCACAACCGATGGCAGCCACTACTGGAGTCGGATATCGACCCATGGTAAGCATAAATTAATTATTTATTTATTTATTTATTGTATATATAGAATTAGTAAAATTCAATACAAGAATTAAGTACAAATAAACTGAATTGTGAACAAATATAACAATAAACCATTCCTCCTCTTCCCTCCCTCATTCATTTATAATAAATGAACGGAGACGTAGAGCACCACCAAATTGTATAAGCTTCTCAACTTTTGTAAGCTCACAGGTCTCAAAATATCCCAAAATTCTTCAGCATTATCAATAGAATCCCTTAAATAGACATCCCTCAACGCATTGTATATCGGGCATATATTTAAAATATGAAATAACTTTTCACTTTCATATTTGTTACAAATGGAGCAGACCATCTCCGGGTTTATTTTATGTCCAGAACCATTCAACCAAAAATATAATATTTTTATATTGCCCACCCTAGCCTAGTGAAGGACTCTCATCATCCGAATGGGAGCCCTCATTGCCAGAATTCCTCCCTGGCCATAGTCTATCAATCGATAAAGAGGGGCAAAGGAGGAATTAAACATTCTCCTGTGGTCCTCCGCGAAATAATAAGATTCTAGTTCCCATGTTAGGGTTTTTATGTTACCCCTAATTTCTTCTGGGTCCTGCCTAAACCAAATTTCTGATTTATTTAAAACATCAAAAAACTTTTTGATCTGATAGGCCCAGTTCAAATCGATAGAATGACTCCGATCATTACTAAGGGTAAGCATTCTTTGGTAACATATTTTGGGCAATCTATATTCAGACATTACAAGAATTTTATATAGCCATATTAGGGCTCTCTCATAAATTATGATATAACTCTTTATGAATTACTTCTAAAGAAAGCGGTCTAGGTTTTGAGTGAATTATTAATAAATGAATAATAAATATATAAAAATTATATTAAAAAATCTGGGGTTTCACAGAAATAAAATAAAACAGTTTTTTTTTTTTATAAAAACTCAATATATTTCTGGCTATTCGCCCATATTTAGGAGTTACATTGGACTAAGTAGTTTAGATAGTACATAGATAAATTTAAATTTATTTGTGGTCGAATGTGGGGTGGTGGGAGTTGAGGGGTTGGTGATGGAGAAGTGGGAAGTATTCAAGAGAATGACACACACAGGTATGTATTGATATGAATGTCATGTTTGTAAGTGAAGAGAATAAAGGGGGCTCTAAGATGAATATAATAAGCGAGGACTCAAAATTGAATGTAGAGGCTTTAAAGGGAATAGTAAAGGTTTTTGTTTTTTGGATAGATTTTGTTTTCTTTATGATATAATTCCATTTTTATTTTATTTATTTTTTTCATAAAACTTGAGGTCATTCCATTGAATTCATCATTTTACAACCGTGTACATTTTATTGTAATAATATTTATTTTTGGTGTGATGCGCATGCTCCTAACTACTGTCACCACAAAAAAATGCACCATGCTTGAGCGCACGTCTTACTGTAACAACTATCGTCTCAATATATTTTGTAATTTTAGCACTTATCGGGTTCGATTCCCGAAGATGCGAGAGCCCTTTTGACATGTAATCATTCAATTTATTAAGGACTTTATTACAACATTTGTAAATTCTTTATGAAAATCTAAAATAATTTTCCAAAACAATCCTCTCTAAATTAAAAACGTTTATAATTTTCTCATTAATATATCAAAGAATAATTAATATATTAACGAGAATTGTTTTGATCGCGCTTTTTAAACAAGATATATATCGCGAGACTACTGCTGGTTGAAGCTATTGGAGTCTGCTGAGTCTTAAGTCTGGACCAAGAGAGAATGAAAAAGATATGATCCATTTAGCTATAATCCAACGTCATTTCGCGTTTAGCCTGCATGAAGTTTTTTATATCAAACACTGATATGGACCACCAAATGAATTTGAAATCTGAGTTGTTATATAATCCAGCGCGCTAGACGCTAGATATTAAATATACTATATAACAACTTAGATTTCAAATTCATTTGGTGGTCCATATAAGTGTTTGATATAAAAAACCTCATGCGGGCTAAACACGAAATGACGTTGGATTATAGCTAAATGGATCATATCTTTTTCATTCTCTCTTGGTCCAGACTTAAGACTCAGCAGACTCCAATAGCTTCAAACAGCAGTAGTCTCGCGATATATGTCTTGTTTAAAAAGCGCGATTAAAACAATTCTCGTTAATATGTTAATTATTCTTTGATATATTAATGAGAAAATTATAAATTTATTTAACATCATTATTTCAAGTTAAAAATATATAAATTCAGATATTATTTTCACTTAATATTTGACAAAAATCACCTGCTTTCTTCACGATCGAATCAAATACAGGAAACTTATGATTAATTGAATAGAATATATTACCAAAGACTACCAATAGAAAAAACATTTGATAAAATTGTTTATGAATCTAATATATGATTTTGTCATGTTTACAGGGTATGGCTGCGATGCAACAACCGATGAATGCGACGGGGATGATGCGACCTGCGATGGGAGGGCAACCTGCCCCCCATGTCCCAATGGCAACCCCAGTGCTTAGGCCCACTACAGCAGCACCGCCTGCAAATGCTGCAGCAGCCGCTGCAGCTCTCGATCCATTCGGAGCTCTCTGAAGAGGATAAATAAATCAAGATATTAATTTGTAGAACTTCTTGGAGGAAATTTCGATAGGAAAATCAACTCTAACTTAGTGCATTGCGAGGAATTCTAATTATGTTATATATTATATATCTATAATATTTTAAAAATAGAAAAAGAACCGAAAAAGAAATATTGTAAAATAAATATATATATATAATAAAATATCCATTATTTGGCATTAACGATTAGTGGAGTCGATATTTATTATGATTGAATTCGATCTTAATACGAAACTTTATTCTTAGACATCGAATTAGATTGCGAGAAATGGGAGCAAATGAAATTCAATCTACTAGGACTAAACCCGAATAATGGATATCATCTGATCACGGTTCTTCCTCCTTGCAATACACTAACAAGAATGAACGGGTTCTTTTTCATTTCCTCTCCTTTAAATCTACATAATTATCCTATGAGAATGCAAACAACAAAATAAATCTCTACACAAAACCTTTTCCTTTGTCTTTGTGTACATAGTGTAAACTGCAATAGCTGTACTTACCAAAAGGACTCTTGAAGTTGACTCTGGTGACTACTAACTAAGCCTTTATAAATATACATAAATATCTCTATATAAATATATATGGTGTTCACATGGTAGTAAAGCTGTAGCCAGGGAGCTCCTTGATCAATAAGAGAAGCCACATTCCACTCTAGCAATACCACTTCTATTAGTTACTCTTTAAGACTAGCGTTGCACTAGAATATCACTATTATTATTTTATGATTCTAATTATCATTTGTTGTATTATTATTATTATTTATATATGAGCGCAAAAAATGAATGGTTGCCGTGTTAGACTTTTTGTATATTATATTAAGTATATATTGTTGAAAGAAGAAGAAAAATGAAGAGATTTTCTTTTCGCCTCCTCCGCCCCTAAGCTTCGCATCGTTGTAATTTATATGCATCCCAATGTTAGACCATACAGTATAGAAGAAAATAATAATGTTTAAATATTTATAGAGAAAATATATATTTCCGATGACCATTCTCTCTATCTATATTTAAAAAATATATAAATATACGAGTACAATTGATGGTATAACGTAAAAAATATACCAAATAAAAAAATAATAAATAAATAAAAACAATATATATATATATATAATTATTATTATAAATAAAAAGAAATATATTGTGAAAATCTTCGGAATAATTTCAATAAATGTGTGAATATTAATCAAAAAAAAAAAAGAAAAAAATGAATACAAAAATTTTGTTCCCATCTAATTGTCATCTTTTTTAGTCTTCCTTCAGCCTCAATGAAGGTGTCCGACATGTTTAGTGAAAATGGAATCCATTTTTTTTTTTTTATCAAAACGTTTCATTTCTATTATATTTCATTCGTTTTGTTTTGTTAATTTTTTTTATCATTTATTTATATGTGATATTTTAATTGATAAGAAATATTATTTTCTTTAAAATAAAAATGAATTACCTCAATTTTTTTTTTTTTTGTTTTTGAAAAAAAAGCAATTATTTTTTTTTTTTTAGGAAGTGAAAAATTTCGATCTTTAAAAAAATACAAACCATTATATTTGTTTTTTCTAAATTTGAACCGTTTTGAATGGATTTCATTTAAATGATTTCATTCATCCTCGAGACAATACTTGAAAAATCACTCATACCTGATTATTAATTTTAACTAAGTTTCTTTTTTCATTAAAATTCTCGTGTAAAGTAGTCGGAAAAAAATATTAAAATTAGAAATTAAGAAACAGATATTTTTTGTTAAAGCCCCGAATCATGAAGTTTATTTCTGGTTAGACCATAGTTTAAATAAAAATTAATCTAAATTTTCTATTAAGTACTCCATGTTTAATGAATGATTTGATAATGATTAATTTAGTGAGCTACAAATCTTTATTTTTATTTATGTAATAAGAATTCGAAACAATCTATCTACTTTTGATAAAAGTAAAATGAACGTATTGGCTAAGTGATTTGCCGGATACTGACTGAGGGTTTGCTTCGCAAGGTCAGCCCCTTGAGGCAAATGCCTGGTCGGTCAGTACGTGCCTCGCCCAAAGCAAAAAAGCCCGTTGCCTCGTCTGAGGCTGCCTCGGTCCGATCCGTCGGTTGTCGGTTTTTGTGAATGCTCAAAGGCGCCTCGGGTCGTTTCCTGCGTTCACTCAGGACGGTTCTGCGGCAAACGCTCGAGGCAGCCTCGCGAGGCTGCTCGCTCAGCCAGTATCCGGCTATTGATAGCTATTTTCGATCTCTTAAATGCTCAGGGTCTTATGTTAGAACTTAAATAGTTAGCATATGATGTTTTTTTGCCCGAGTTAAGCGTAGGCAAAATTATGGAAGGCAAGTAACATTCAGACGCACATTACCACATGCTCATGTGGGCTTCTGCATTTAAAATATATATTATGTTTACCTGGGTTTTTTTGCAACTTTCTTGAGTTACGTTCGATTACTTTAAAGTCTATAATAACGAAATCCATTTTGATACTGATTATCATAGAGTAATATAGAGTGGAAGGCTACCGTATATAGAAAAAGCGCTCTCTAGCGACTGCACTTATCAAACTCTTAGTTCTTAAGAGCTATCCAAACATCATAGAACATTCAAAGCCTTTGTCATAGATAAAAGATACAAACCCTTTATGTTATATATATATAAGCGTATTTTTTACTCTTGATAATGTCACCAAAATTTGACCCTAAGAGAGCGGTTTCCGCCATTTTATTGGCCAATGGTTTTGCCCTGGACTCTCCAGAGAGCTCTCTGTAACTCGTATACGCTAAAATACATTGGCTCCTTATGGAGCCTTCCACTCTATATTAGTCTATGCTGATTATATTTGTTTTTGAATAAATTGATTCTTGCCGCTCATTCACTAATTATAATCAGGGATATAAAAGAATAGGAAACTGCTCATGTACTTAATAACAAAATTTTAATTAATTTTTTTGATCACACTTAAGTAATGTTCTAATCCGAAAAAACTTCTAAAGAAATAGATAAATTATAGTTTCTAATCAAAATTAGAATCTAAATCTGTAAGGCAAATCAATTTATAAATAAATTTTTATATACTACTTTTATAAATCGATAGGTGTATATTTTCCTATTTTAAAATATTCTTTCAAAGTATTTTTTTAATTTTTTTTTTTTAATTTTAGCAAATTGTTTTTTTTAATATTCTCATTTGTACAAACTAGTTTTTAAATTAAAATTTCAACATTTTTTTTTAGTTATTATTAAAATAAATACAAAGTGATATAAAAACTTGAGTTGAAGAAGATAATTGTCAATTTTTTTAAAATTAATTTAATATTTTATGTTAATTTTATGTCGCAATATTTTATTATTATTATTAAATATAGAAATATATTTAAGAAATAAAGGTGCTAAATACAGAAAAAAGATTAAAGATTGAAGAAAACAACAAAATGTTATATACTCATGTGTATTATTAATTCAAATGAATCTGTGGAAAATAAAAACAAAACAAGCTTAATATAATAAATTAGATTGTGAGATAAGTTACAAAAATAAAAACAAAATAAATATATAATTTTTTTTAATTTATTTAATTTTCTACAATGCCTTGCCTTGAGTTCAGGCCTATTAAATCCATTGAGCACAAATAAGCACGTGCTTAGGCCTTGATGAATGAAGTGGTACCACGGAAATGAAATGTGATAATAGGTATCATCTTTATCATCTATAAATACAACAAATAAAATAATAAGAACTCAAAAATCAAATAAAATGCACTAAAAGGTATAAAATAATTACCTAATTAAGTTACAACTAAACGACGAAATATTAACATGAAATCACTTTTTGAAGTCGGTGCCAAAAATATACATTTTATGAATCGAACTCGACGGATACGTATGGCGTGTAATGAAAACAACATCGCGTAAGCTCGCTTATATAGTTTGTTTAGCACCGACTTCAAAAAGTGATTTCATGTTAATATTTTGTCGTTTAGTTGTAACTAAATTGGATAATTATTTTATACCTTTTAGTGCATTTAATTTTTTTGAAGTCTGTTTTATTTTTTTTTTTATAAAAATTATTTTTATTTTTCTCTTTTTAGTGATGTTATTAATAGTGACTTAATATAATACCTTGCATGCATCTCGTAAGAGCAAGCGTCGGGCGAATGATCGCGAATGAATCAGAAAATGAAAATAAAATTCAATTTATAAATATAGAAATTCTCTCGAAACGTTTGCGGGTTTTAAATGAATGTTTTAAGATTTTTTTTATAAAAGATTTTATTTATTATAATTTCGATAATTTGCTCATAAGAATTGGAGATTTACGTTATTTCGTCATTGATCATATCATCAGATCTTATTGACCAAATTAATATGGGACCACCCCTAAGGTACCCCCTTTCCAATAAAAAAAGAATCATCGAGATCGTTCCACGTGGCAAAAAGTTCTCCTTGAACATACATAAAATAAATAAATAGTTAGGTATCTTGACTATCTTGGAGCTATACTGATCCAAACGCAGAAAGAATCATTCAAATCGATTCATAAACAAAGAAGTTATGCGCGAACAAACATAACAAAAAAGGTCCAATGCCAATGAAATTTATATTTTTACCAATCGGAAACTAGACTGATCCCAATGCAAAAAAAATCATCGAAATCGGTTCATAATTGGCGAAGAAATCAGGTAACATAGACACAAAAAAAAAATTAGTCGAATTGAGAACCTCCTCCTTTTTTGAAGTCGGCTAAAAATTAAACGGTGTCTATTTTTAGTCTTGTCAAAAGCTAAGAGATGTTTACTAGGGTGGCTCTTATTCTCAAAGTTTAAATTTTCTCCTCTCCAATTTGGTTCCATTTTATAAAAAATAATTTTGTAAAATATCAGCTTTATCGGTTAAAGAGAAAGAGTGGCCCATTAGAGCATTAAAATCGAAACAATTATAAATTCTTGCGAAATATTAATTACGTGCAAAAAAGTATAATTCAAAAGTTGTAGATCTAGTAAAAAAAATGCACATATTATCAATCATTTCCTACTTTTTCTTCTACGACTAACTATTTCTGAGAAAAATGTGAAAATCACTCATTTTTATTATTACAAATCTTGACTCTGAGATAGAATCTATTTTTACTTTACCATACATTGTAATCGTGCATGAAAAAAGTGGGTTTTTTTCATTATTTTTTTCGAAATATGTCAAAAACGGCTGAAACTATTTTGATTAAAAAAATTGAGCGAAACCATGGCATTTCGCTCTACAAAAAAGCCCTAATAAGTGAACATCGAAAAAAATTATATTTTTCTAGATAATAATTGTTTTGTCAAAATGTCTGTTAGTTAGTTTGTCTGTTAGTCTGTCTGTTATTAGTCTGTGCGTTACCAAATTTTTGTGGACGAGCTATCTCAAAAACTAGTGTGAATATCGAAACCAAATTTGACACGTAGTTTTGGTCCATTAAGATTAAGAGCTGATTAGATTTTGGTGCATATCGAACCAAAATTAAGGGGGGTTAAAAATTAAAAATCTAGGCTATTTGAGCAAACTCAACCAAATTTTGTATACATAATCAGTGGGACCCCAGAAGTCTAAAAATGCAAAAACTAACCGCCCAAAATGTGGGGGGGGTGTAAGGTCAAAAACTGAAAATATAGGCCCTTGTACCAAACTCAACCAAATTTTGTATACATAATCAGTGGGCTCACAGTAATCTAAAAATGCAAAAACTAACCCTCCCCCCCCTCTCCTACATGATTTTAAATAATTTTATTAAATTTTAAACATAAGTGAGGGGCCAGGTAAAGTCAAGTGGATGGCCACATCAGAACACGTCAGCTTATTTATAACCTGGAAATTTTCGATGATAATTACTTTCAATCTCAAGCACATACTGTTTCTGTTCCTTGCTTTTTGTAAATGATTTATTATAATCTTCCTTCTCAGCCTAATCATTTACAACTGTAATCACTAATTCCAAAACTTTTCAATTTTATGCCAAGTCAATAGTTCTGTCCAAGGGTGGATCCAGGGGGGAGGGGGCGACCCCCCATAGAGGCCCGTGCCTGGCGGGAGTGCAACACACGCGTCGCACGCAGAGGCCAAAAAACGGCGGCCAAATCGAAAGGGAACAATTTTTTTATTTTTTATTTTAATGAATTTAAAATATGAGATATGAAATTTGTAAAAAAAAAATTTCAAATTGAAAATAAAGTTCTATGTGTGTGCGTGTGTGGGTGGCGGCGTCTCTGCACCCCCCCCCCCCCCCCCCCCCCCCACGCTTGGACAATTCGATCGCGACACACTTTCGAGATAAAAAATAGATCTTATATACATCGGGCACCTTATATACATTCTCCCCCCCCCCCCCCCATAAAAAATTCCTGGATCCGCCCTTGGTTCTGTCTTAAGGAATTCATTATTTAAGTAGGTATCTATCGAAAAATTCCCTAGTTTAAGTGAAAACTAATTGTTCAATTCCGTTGTCAATAGGTATTTTAGCGATTGGTACATTTTATTCGTTTCTCATTTTCGTTTGAGGATTGTGTTTCACGATTCAAAACATTAATAGTTTTCATTTTCAATTCAAATGACGAATTTAGATCAAATAAAGCTTCAGGGCTCAAATATATATAATAATAAATGCTTAATTTTTTTTAAAGCAACACGAGACATAACACGATCGATAGCTTGGTATTTAAAAAGTCACAAAACAAATCTGAAAACCAGATACGGTGCTATGCCGAGAAACCTTTCTTCGATATTCGAGATATACACTTAGAAGAAAGATATAGACTCAGATACAGATCACATTCTCTTGTAGTAATAATAAAAATTCCTCGTAAAAGAGAAAGATTTTCAAGCAATTAATAGCTCCATCCACCTCGCATGATGAGTGGCCATGGCACACGGAAAGATATTACACGAGATAGCCAAAACAAATATTCATGTTTTTTCACAAAATTCCTTATAATCCTCTCTAGGCTGTTATTTATAAAAAAATAAATAATAAATAAATCTTTATTCCTCGACCTACTTAGAGGAACAAGTCCTCGGTGGCTAGGTCCTCCAAACATCAATACAATATAGCTACAATACATTAACAAACATCAATACAAATTAACTACAATTTAACAAATAATATACAAGTAAAAAAAATAAAAAAAATAAAAATCAAAAAAAAAATACAAATGTAAGGTCATTAACAAATAACATGACCATAGAATTTCATCAAAAGACAAAAAGTAATTTAAAAAATTCCTTGAAAAACCCGATACCAGGAGCAAGCTACGCATTAACCATCCAGGCATTTGACATAAGGAAACCTGGTCAAAACTTTAACAAGGATGGTATGACCTCTCTCTACCTCAGCTAATCTCTGCTTGTGAGAACTAAATAAAATTTTGTACAACTCTAGGACTTTAGGACTTGACAAAATGTATAATTGATTTAATCATAGGAGACAGAGGACTATAATCCCAAGTAGTAATAAATAGACTGTTCCACAAATCAATGCCAGATCCTACAAATGACATGCATATTAAAATCTGAATTAACTAACTTGTAGGAACCAGACCTATTTAAATTAATACCATTCTTATAATCTAAATAACCATCTGAATTATCCTCATAACAAAAACCACAAATGGTTTCAACACCTATACTTCTAGTCCCAACCCTGGATTGACTACCCCTTTCAACCAAATTATCTAAAAAAAAAAATAGACAAAAAAAAACTAATAAAAACTTACCAAAAAGGTACAAATTCGTAAGACAGCATTTTGTTTACCCACCAGACTTCAAAGAGACCTAATTTCCTTAAGTATTTTTTAAAAAGTTAAGAATTTTAGGTAAATCCCCCTGAATCAAGTTTCCATTGGTCTTTTCGTTTTCATTCCCTTGGAAATATGAACATTGATTCCAGAACAAACTTTTTGAAATTTTTTAAACATTAATACATTCGGACCAGTAGTTTAATTTATCGTTGCCTCGAAAATGCTTCTAAGAAGGATTTTCTATACATGATGCTACAAGGTAAATAAATAATAAATAATAAATACCAAAAATGTTTTTCTAAAAAAGTTTCTAATAAAACGCAAGCAGCTCTAAAAATTCTAATCGTTTTAGTATCGAAAACTAATGCTTTAACATAATTATGAAGACCTCATTCCAGCTGTGACTAAGAAGTGGATTCGTAATAAAAGAATGCAAAAGTTATTGAGAATTAATATAATTAACATAATATTAAATTTCATCGACTTATTGTGAACAAAAATTTTGTCGATCTCAAGAGTAGGTGAAATGAAAGAAATCAGTAGGCAGCAGTAGTATCAGTAGTTTCATTTCACGTATCACATTATTGATTTCATATTTAATTAGCTATTTTCATACATAACCATGGTTCAAATATTTAACCACGGTTCAAATACTTAACCACTGTTCAAACACTTAACCACGGTTCAAATACTTAACGACAGTTGAAATAAATTTAGGGAACGCGGTGTTGGTTTATAGTGAAACATTGTTCAAATACTTAACCCGGGTTCAAATACTTAACATCGGTTCAAATCATTAACTTCAGTTCAAATACTTAACCGCAGTTTAAATACTTAACTACGGTTCAAATACTTTCACGAATCATCGTTTCTTTTCATATGGTTTTTTAAACAATTTTTCCTACTCGAGTTTTCGAATAGATCAATGAATATATTTTTTTAATCTGTATAATTTGAGCTGGCAATGAAGCCAGAATTACAGAGAGCCAAGTGGACCCGTGAAATCAAGCGTTGACGATTGATTTTCTTAAAATTTAATTTGTATCAGGATACCAGTACTTTCCTTCCAGCCAATTTAATTTTCATCGACTTTTTGGGAACAAAAATTTTGTCGATCTCAAGAGAAGATGAAATGAAATAAATCAGTAAGTAGCAGTAGAATCGAGTTTCATTTCACGTATCATTGTTTGTTTTGTTATGGTTTTATAAACAATTTTTCCCACTCGAGTTTTCGAATGGATCAATCAATATATTTTTTAAACTGTATAATTTGAGCTGGCATGAAGCCACTATTAAAGCGAGCCAAGTGGAGCCTTTAAATCAAGAGTTAACGATTTATTTTCTTAAAAATTTTATAATTTATATTCGGATAGCAGCAGCGAACAGGAGTGTACTTTCCTTTCCGCCAATGAAGCCAGTATTATAGCGAGCCAAGTGGAGCCTTGAAATCAAGCGTTAAGCATTGATTTTCTTAACATTTTTAACATTTTTATCCAGATACCAGGAGATGATTTCTAAAAATAAAATATAAATTCCCAAGATATTTTTATGAATTCTAATATAAGGATATTTAGAGACAAAAAATACACTATTTATTTTATATTAAGCGAAAAAATTTATCTTTTTCACCCTCGAAAAATTCGGTAATGAATGCATACATTATAGGAATGGTTTGTTGAAATGAAAAGGAGTGGTTCTTTTTGAAAATAAAATTTATAAGACACCTTTTTTTCTACTATTATACAAATTAAATCATATATATTATATAATAGTATATATACATATTTAGAATGATTAATTAATTTTCTTGAAGATAAACACCGAGCAAGTAGATTGAGCCGGAGAATGATCTGTAAAAGAAATGCCAGTTTTTTAAATAACTCTAAATGAAATAATATATTTTAATTTACAAAATATATTAATTTTTATTCTTTTTTCAGATGGACAATTGAGTCGCCATTGAATAAATCAAAAAAGAGAAATTAAATATATTTATTATGTACCTACTCATTAAAATATGTACTTTTTATTAATTAACATAACTTGATTTGGTTTTTAATAAAAAACAAAGATTATTATTTTTGCTATTTTATTTGAATATTAGGTATATTTATTTAAATATAATAAATCTACCCTATTTTTTTACCTTATCCCTAATTTCTTTCAATCAGATTATCTTTACTTTTTACTTTCACATATATTTTATTTGAATAATCATTTAAAAATAAAAACACGTACACTATTATTTTTTTACTCTATCCTTAATTATTTTGTTGTTTAAATCAATAAAAAGGTCTCTCCGCAGGCAAGCTTCGCTTACCTCTCTGACCTACCGAATATAATTTCTTTTAAAAATTTCATTCATCTTAATTTTGAATCTAATTTTATTAGTTATTTTAATAAATACCTCACATGATCATAAAATTCAGATTTTTTTGCTCAAAAATATTTGCTTTTTATCCTCCCCGAAAAAATCTTTTCTGGGTAATGTGTAGGCCATAAGGAATTATATATAATAAATTAACATCCCTTGCAAAAGAGATACGTATATATTTTGGTTTCTAATTTTTAAATTTCATATCTATGACAATAATAATTTTTTATAACGTATATATTTGTTTTGCCGTGAGTAGCAGAATTGTTGATTCATTAAAGAGAGTCAATGAGGTTGTTCTTTGCTTGATGCTAATAAAAAAAATATATTCGATCAGTTAATTAAACAGATGTGAAATAAAAGAAAATATTTCTAATTTCTTACAGTCTTTAGACTGATGATGAAGGTCATACCCTCAAAATTATAGTCCCTAACAAATAAATTATATATTATATAGATATTTATATTCGTTATATAATTATATGAATATGTTTATTTGCATCAACTAGAGGGCAACCTCATTGATTTCACTTTATCAAATTTTTCTTATATTATATTTTGTAATTCAAATTTGGAATAATGAAAATTTGTTTTTTATTATGGACATGGACCACTTTTTTTAATTTAATATATTGGCGAAATTTGAGATTCCAAAAGCGATGTTAGAATTTTGAAAAATATTATCCCTTTTTCAGAGAACCTTCAAAATTATAATCTCTAACAAATAATTTATACTTATATAATCACTATAAAAAATACAAATCTTTTATAAAAAACAATGTGAAAACTTTATTTGAAGTCTAAACGTTTCAGGACAAATTCAGAAAGAAATATAAACCAACTATTTTTTATATTACCATATATAATATTTCTTTCATGAGGATATTGAACTCTATTGACTGGGATATTATAAATATGAAAAGAAGACATCTATGTCTAACTAAAAAATAATTTTTAGATAAAAGACCGACTTCAAAAAAATTAAATGCAACAACTAAAATAATAAGTAAAATAAAATTCACTAAAAGGTATAAAATAATTATCTTATTTAGTTCCTTACTAATCGATGAATTTGTTACATGAAATTACTTTTTGAAGTCGGTGCCAAACATATACATTTTATGAATCGCACTCGACGGATCTTAGTCAAAAAATCATCGAAATCGGTCCACATGGTAAAAAGAAATCGACAAACAAACATCATCAGAACTTGACCAAATTAATATGTGACCACCCCTAAAGTATCCCCTTTCCAATAAAAAAAGAATCATCGAAATCGGTCCATAAACAAAGAAGTTATGCGTGAACATACATAACAAAAAAGGTCCAATACCAATGAAAAAAACCGGACCCATCGGCTACGAGACTGAACCCAAAGGAAAAAAATCTTCCAAATCGGTCTATATGGTAAAGAAAAATATGTTCAAACGCAAAAAAATTGAAGTTGAATTGATAATCTCCTTTTTTCAAAGTCAGTCAAAAAGTGACGTTAACTCATTTTTTAAAAAATTTGACTTACACCACTTTCAAAATAAACGATTCAAATATTAATTCACCAAAACTGGATACAGGGTACCGAATCTTGAAAAATTGTCCTTTTTTTCCCCCAATTCTGTATTAAAATTCGTCACTTGTTTGTTGTAACCACCTTTTTTGATTTCTTCAATTTTCCTTCAGCGACGTTTTTCATTTCCTTTACCAATTCACCCATCGTGACTCACGTCTCCATTTCGCCCGATCCATAAGATGAACGCAAGTTGTTCTGATTGATTTCAATCCGCTATTAAGGTGATGGCGGAGTGTGAGGGTCGGTAGGGGATCAACAACTTTGATGCTGTTGATGTGGATGTGATCTGCCATGCGGCCCCCACACCGATTAGTTCGAGAGAACTTCCGGTGCCGGGAAGTTCCCACCGATCCATCAACAACAACTTCCTTCTCGATCCCCGCGCTACCCGACATTCCACTTAGACACACCTCTTGGAGACAGAGATGGCGACTGAATTCTTTCACCAGAATTTGCGAAATCAGGTGAAATGATGGGATTTTCTAATAGTTCATTTTCTAACTATTTTTAATCTCCAAAAATAAGGAAAATATGAAAACATTTCAAAAACTCGATATACTTTCTGCAAATTTTAATGAATTTTAATGAAAATATATCTACACATTAGGATGACCCATTTTGACCGACTATTACTTTACCATACAGGGTATGGTCAAGTATTATAATCGTGCATGAAAAAAGTAGTTTTTTCCTTCTTTTTTTTCGAAATATCTCAAAAATGGCTGGAACTATTTTCATTAAAAAAATTGAGCGAAATCATGGCATTTCGGTCTACAAAAAGCCCTTATAAGTGAACATCGAAAAAATTATATTTTTCGAGATAATAATTGTTTTGTCAAAATGTCTGTTAGTACGTGTGTTACCAAATATTGTGGACGAGCTAGCTCAAAAACTAGTGTCAATATCAAAATCAAATTTCACACGTAGTTTTAGTTCATTGAGATTAAGAGCTGATTGGAGGGGGGGGGGGGGCTACAAATTAAAAATCCAGGCCATTTGAGGAAACTCAACCAAATTTTGTATACATAATCAGTGGGCCCCCAGGAGTCTAAAAATGCAAAAACTAACCCCCATCCCTTACATGATTATAAATAATTTTATTCAATATAAGTGAGGGGCCAGGTTGTATGGTAAAGTTGACTGGATGGCCACATCAGAACACGTCAGCTTATTTTTCTATAAAAATGTGTTAGTATTTCATGTTTTGAGAACGCTAAATTTTAGCTAGCAAATTTTTTAGAACTAGATCAAAAATTCTATACGGAATTTGTTTCTAATGTCTATTTTTCGTTTAATTTTTATTACAAACGTGTAATTTAAATACCTATTTGTTATCTCTTTCACTTACCTAATAATTGCCGAAATTTTGTGTAACTAAGTAATTCTTATCTTGTAATTATCAGTGGTTTTTTTATGTAATTGGTATTTAATATCTCTTTATTCAAAAAATTGTAACTTTCTGTTCCTGGATGGATCCAGGGAGAAAATTCCAGTCTTTAGAGTTTAGAAGTCATAGTGATAAACAAGTTAACAAATTTGTTGGATTTGTTTCTAATTTAATATGTAGGTATAGGTTGTTTTCTTGTCCACCTGAAACTTTCCAGAAAGGCCCAAGTGAGAAGTTTCAGCAATTCCAGTTTATTATAAATAAATAAATTTAAAAAAAAATTGAAGAGGCTCTTCAGTGAATGTTCAAATCGACCATCATGGCGCCTTTGCCTTTTTCTTATTGAAAAAATATCCAAAGGGCTTTTTCAAATAGTGTAGCAAATAAATAAATATCCAATGTCATAATCCAGAACGGTTTTTTCATAGAAGCCCCGAGGCGTGAGATTTTATTCCCTTTTGGGAATTAAATTCTCTGCACGGTCTAAACGTATATTTTCTTTTGCTAAACGGACCAATAGATTTTAAAAAAAGCAAAGTCCTGCAATCTAACAAATAAATAAATAAAATTAGGTGATCAAAATTTAATTTAATTTTAAAGCTACTTGAAAAATAACTTAATATTAATTGCAGTTCGAAATTGAAGGAAAAAGTGAAAACTTTTTCAAAAACTTAATAATAATTATGTTCTCTATTTGTTTTAGGGCCGGTTGTATGTCGTAAATTAAATGCTTTTTACCACGGCAATCAGATGACAGGCACTGAAAGTTCCTGTCACCTGATTGGTCATCCCAGCCCCTCCATTTACCATCTACCCTTGGTTAGTGGTAAAAAGCATTTAATTTACGACATACAACCGGCCCTTAGTGATTTGGCAATTATTTTTATCAAAGAACGGCTTTACAATTATAGAATTTATGCTAATTATTAACAACCGCTCGATAGCTCCCCAAATTTGATATAAATTATAAAAGTGGCTTATATCATTTAAATTTAGCTTCGAGATATTTCAAGTTTTGCAGAATAGCCAAGATTTGAATTTTGTACTACTTAGCTACTTGATCTACTATTTACGTATAATTTTTATGCGATTGCACAAAACGGATTCGCATTATTTTAAATGGATGCAGAAATAAATACCATAAGATGAAATCATTTTTTTATTATTATGTTTTTTGACTTAGACCACATTCATTATCTTCGGTGCGTATTTATTCGTTTTTTACTTAGAGAAAGTGGTGTAGGTTTTAGGTGAAACATGATATTAATTAATAAAGTAAAGGGTGTGTAGTTTCCCAGTGAATGAAATAAAACTCAAAGAGGTTAAACTAGATACTAATCGAACAAACGCATTCGCCAATTCATTTATCCCTATGACATCTAGAGACTGGAACTCTCTTCCCCGACCGTCTTTCCAGCAACTTATAACCTTCAATCTTTCAAGACCAGCATCCACAGATACCTTCGACTCCTACCCAATCCCTAAATCTCCCCTTATCTTCACGTTACAAGGGTCCACAACGGACTTCAGAGGTTGTACCTTCTTGGTGCAACTTCTTGTATCAATATCATTATAAAAAAAAAAAAAAAAGGTTTATACAAACTCAAAATTTTTCGGATTATTAGTCCATCATCAGGGGTACAGGTTAAAACTAATAATAATTGAACATGCGATCACAATTTTTAACGTGGTGATATAAATTAATAAAGTAAAGTGTGTGTAGTTAAAAATTGTGATCGCATGTTCAAATATTATTAGGTTTAACCTGTAAACTCCTGATGATGGACTAATAATCCGAAATATATTGAGTTTGTATGAACCTCTTTGAGTTTTATTTCATTCACTGTGAAACTACACACCCTTTAGTTTATTAATTAATTCGTATTTATTCGCATGTGTGCCGCAGGGTTTTTCATGATTTCATATTTAAAACTACAGAGTGATTTTCTTATTCGAATCATCATATTGATTGAATGATTATTATTTATATTAACCCTTATTAATCTTAAAACTAGCTTACGGGGGATAATGTGGATAAATAAGTAATTGGAATTTTTCTGATTTTTTTTGCATTTTTGTTTTGCAAGTTCTGAAATCTGAAAGCTCGAAATTGTATTAATTCTTTGTTTTAGTAATGATCTAAAAAATCTGTCGTGTGACAAGAAAATATTGAGAAAAAAATTGGTTAAATGGATCGGATCTTTGTGATTTCACCCTGTGATATGTATGTAAATGTGTAATGTGAACTAATGGTTAGGAATGTACACCATATTTCTTTTATTGTAATTGTTTGTAAAATTAAATAATTATTAATTTTAATCCGGTCCTATTTACAGTTCACTTGTCAAATCTATAGGACACGACATATTATATGTTGTGTATTTTCTGGATAAATAAAATAAAATACGAACATAGAACGAAGTTACTCGGTCTTGGGTATCAAAATTTAAAGAGACATAAGTGGTAATACGAGATTTCACCTGACTCCTCTAATATATTTAAAATATTTTTACTTAGGTATATATTATTGCTAAGTGTATTGAATAAAATTACTTGTATCTGCTTTATTAGGCAGATGTCTCAGAGGGTTGATTGATAAATAATTAAATAACAATTTAAAAACCAAAACAATTTAATTCACTTTTTTTTTATTTCATAATAAAATTAACAAAAAAAAAACATTTTTTTTTAATTAGTTTCAAAAATAAATTGACACGTTCTGATGAGGCCATCCACATGACTTTACCATACACTTCTGGTTGAGTTTGGTCCAAAGACCTAGATTTTCCTTTTTTACCCCATTTTGGGCGGTTTGTTTTTGCATTTTTAGTGTTCTGGGCCCACTGATTATGTATACAAAATTTGGTTGAGTTTGCTCAAATGGCCTAGACTTTAATTTTTTGACCCCCCCCTAATTTTGGCTCCAGAAAAAGAAATATTTTCGTTATTATAGGTTTATTTTATAGTATATTTCATTTTTCTTGTTTTTTTAGTTTGAAAATATTATAATTTTAAATTTTAACCCCCTCTTAATTTTGGGTAGATATGCACCAAAATCTAATCAGCTCTTATTCTCAATGCACCAAAACTATGTGAAAAATTTGGTTTTGTTATTCACACTAGATTTTAAGCTAGCTCGTCCACAATATTTGGTAACACTCGTACTAACAGACATTTTGACAAAACAGTTATTATCTCGAAAAATATAATTTTTTTGATATTCACTTATTAGATCTTTTTTGTAGACCCAAAACCTATGGTTTGGCCGAATTTTTTTAATCAAAATATGTTGAGCCGTTTTTTAGATATTTTGAAAAAAGAAGCAAAAAAACCACTTTTTTCATGCAGGATTACAATACTTGACCATACCCTGTATGGTAAAGTAATAATATTTTAATCGTGAAGTTCTTCTGATTTAAGAAGAATGTAGAACAGTGATCACGATCACCCCAAAAATTTCTTGGCACAGAACATCTAAAAAACTAAATAATTTCTTGGAGTTAACTAACACAAAGGGGGGGGGGGGGGGGGTGTTTAAACAAAAAATTATTTTGGTGGATATTTATTTATATACCTTCATATAGGTAAAAGGTCTAAAATTAAAGACTGCCTTGGCCTAACCCGAAACATGAGTTGTAAGAACATACACAAAATTATAATGTTCCCTGTTTCGGGTCCTGTAAATTGACAGTATTACTCTTTTGTTTATCTTACTTTAAATATGTATATTTCCTAGCACTGGGCCTATTTTAGTCTAAATGCTACACGAATAGCGAGTGTACCGTGGACGTTCTCCAAAAGTTAAATATTAGGTGATATTTCTAATATCAGATTATTCAGGGTGGTTTGCAAGACCACATGTTTCTATTATTATTAATTAAATACATTTTTTAAATTCATTTTTCAAGTTTGTTTAATTAAATAGTGTAATGAATCCTTTACTTAAAAAAATTAATTTTCTTTAGTTGATTATGTTTACTTAAAGAAGAGAAAAATAGAAGTTATTTAAAGACAAACAACATCTCAGTAGAATCTTAAAATCTAGGATAATATGCTATTTAAAAATATAATTATAAAAACTAAGACATGTATGTCGTTGATGCTGTTTTTTTTTTTACAAATTAACAATTATTTTTTAATTTGATTAATCATTTCAGAAATTGGAAGGAAATCCGTGTTAGGGCGATGTTTACTTGTTAATGTTTTTTTAACAGCGAAATTAATTAGATCCAACGCAAGTAAATATTCCTTAATATGCTGGTTGTGTTAACGATGGTCATGTCCCTCAACTCCGAAGAGACACGAAGTTGACAGACACCTATCTTCCTGCCAAATAAACCCGCATAAGGAATTCTATAGTCTATTCTTCACAAAGCTGAACCTAAGGGGGGGGGGGGGGGGGGGGCAATTGACCAGAACCGAAAATTGGAGGAGCGGCAAAATGGGTAGAAAAAGAAAATTAAAAACAACAAAAATCAATAAAAAGGAAAACTTTAAAAAATAACAGTAAAAATGTAGATTATTATTATTATCATTGAAAAGATTTTGTTTTGCCGAGAGTAGCAGAGTTGTTGATTCATAAAGAGAAATCATGAGCTTGTTTTCTGCTTGATGTAAATAAACATATACCTATCTATGTTCAAATCCGAGGGGTGAACCGCGACCTAATATGCTGTACACCTACTTCCACTTGTACTTCCAAATATTTCCAAGTAATTTCAAATATTTCCAAGTACTTCCAAATATTTCCAAGCACTTCCAAATATTTCCAAGCACTTCCAAATATTGCCAAGTACTTTCAAATATTTCCAAGTACTTCCAAATATTTCCAAGTACTTCAAAAATACTTCCAAAGGGGTGTACACCTAATTCCAATCGCGGATCACCCCTCGTTCATATCTATATATAAAAAATTATGGTTTTGTCTGTATCAAATCACGCCAAATTTTGGTTGCACACGTTTCAAACAAAGTTATGAACGAAAACACCCTCAATAAAATTCATGTCTGTCTGTCTGTCTGTGTGTTTCCGTGGGTTCCGCGAAAAGTTGTTCACTATTCACGTAAAACCGGCTGAAGGGATTATTATGAAATTTCATATTTGCATCAGATGTCTTCTAACTTACGTTTATAACGTTTTGATATTTTGATATTTTGACCCCAAAAGGGGGTTGGGGGGGGGCTCACGAATGGAAATGATCAAATAACTTCTAAGGTATTAACTCTACAGCAAATTTTCTTACGAGCAAAGTTGTAGGGAATGTGATTTATGACAACTTTTATTTAAAAAATTTCCCCCAGAAACCACCTAAAAAGCGGGGAGGGTGAAAAAATGTAAATTCTTGCCCTTGGAGAAAACTCAACCAAATTTTGTATACATAATCTGTGGGCCTCTAGAGAGCTATAAATTCAAAAACTAACCACTCAAAGTGTGTGGGGGGGGGGTCAAAAAATGTAAATTCTTGTTTTTGGAGCAAACTTAACCAAATTTTGTATACATAATCTTTGGGCCACTAGAAGGTTTGAAATGCAAAAACTGGGTGCGGCTGGGGTGCGATTTGGTGCGGGGATGGTGGAGTGAGGGGTCCAGAGGGCGTAGAGGGAGGTCCCTGCCTAGAAAGAGGGCCGCCGAATGTGGGCTCTTGCAGCTAGTATCAAATACAAATATTTATCTATATTTATATAATTTATTTGTTTGAGACTATAGTTTCGAAGCTTTGGCCTTCGTCATCAGTCTTTTAAATTATAAATATTTTATTTGTTTTTTCTCGAGGGCTCAAATACCCGATTGGATTTAGGTTTTTATTTTTATTGTAGTAGCTTAAGAATTTAAAGATATAATCAATGTTTAGAAAAAGAAGCTTATTGATTTTTTTGGAATCTAAATATTACTCTAAAAAACCCTAGTAAAGTAAATTACTAAAATTAAGAAAATAGCTATTTGTTCAGCTGCCCTTCTTAAATTCAAAAGACACACGCAAACATCAAGAGATCCATATTTTTTATTAATACACTTGAATTAAAATAATTTTACCTCTTCGGAAGCTATCTTAGAACGGATTGAAAATCATATTTTCAGAAATCAGGCTTTTATATTGAAAAATCTCATCACTTTTGTGTTTTAAGAGGATTTCTTCAATTCTTAAAGTGTTAGAATCAAAATGTGTTGTAAAAATATCGTGTTATACGTTATCTGTATTTATAAAAAACATATAAGTTCATTATATTTATTTATAAATATCTGAAATTTAAGAGTATTTTTTTACTTATGTGTGATCTTGGAATAAAAAATAAAAAACTTTAAATAAGATTTACATAATCTCTAATGCTCTTTAGTATTTTATTTCCCATTTTTCCGTCAAAGATATCAACATTTTTTTTCTGCTTCATTCTCGATAATAGAAAAAAAAATTGATTTCAAAAAAAAATTCAGCGTAAACTGTCAATTCTTTCTCAGCAGGATATACATATATTGCGAACTGACATGTTGGAAATGCAATTTAACATAAATGCGAGAATCCAAAACAAATATTTCTCCTCTACGATTAAAACAAAAGATTTGTTCTTTCTGCCGGCCGTGGGTGTCGGCGTAGGGGAAAGAATGTTTTTGAAATGAACGAAATTGGATTAATAAAATAAAACAAGCAATATATACATGTATATGTGGGAGGATTGACTGACTCAACGATCCATAGGAAATTAACATGTAAAACAACATTTATGCAAATTCCTCCATTCCTAATTATTTTATAGCATAAATGACAGAGATGAAAATTATCCAGAATTTTTCAGTGGGCTGTCTGAAATTCTAAAAACAATCATTTCCAAAATAAAATACCAATGTTGGGTTTCGCTCTGGGGTCTGACCTTTCCTGGAATTACCATAATACTTATATAGCAAATGATGGTTTAAGTTAGGCTATCTATTCTGCACCAGACGCAATTTCAGACCCACTCAACTTACCCTAAAGTAGACTCAATTTTGCCTCTATTTCAAATATGGTTCGCACTTGAGGAGTCCTCAAGCATTCTCTTGCCCGTCATTTTTCTGACGAAGGAAAAATCAATAATCCTCTAAAGCCTATTTGCCTGAAATTCACGATTTTCTAACATTTAACACCAGATAAAAAATCGAATTTATCCCTATGACTTGTGGAAACTGTTGCTTCCTCTCAGCATCCAGGTCTTTCAAAGCCCTGATTGCGCAGGCATCTTCAAGTCAGTCCCGTTCTTTGTGAAATTTCTTTCTATTTTCCTTCTTTTTTTCAATATGTTTAGGGGTCCCTCCAGGACTACGATTGCACTTACTTCCATTGATATCATTAAAAATAATATCATCATTTTTATCTGTTTGAGTGATTTTTTGGTCTGCATGTATGTATGGATTAAGATACCAACGAAAACTGTGAAACGAAAAGTCGTAGAGAATTTATCTATTTCCAAAACAAATGAAATGAACATGCTAGCTTAGAAATTTCTGGTTCAATCATTCAGAAAACCAATTTGTCCTTATTGGTGTGGTTCAAACGCTTAGAGCGCAAATTGCGCAAATATCTTCAATTTAGTCCCATTCTTTGTGAAATTTCTTTCTATTTTTCCTTCTCCTTTTCAATATGTTTAGGGGTCCCGCCAGGACTACGGATGCACTTACTTCCATCGATATCATTAAAAATAATATCATCATTTTTATCTGTTTGAATAATTTTTTGGTCTGCATGTATGTATGGATTAAGATACCAACGAGAACTGTGAAACGAAAAGTCTTAGAGAATTTATCTATTTCCAAAACAAATGAAATCAACATGCTAACTTAAAAATTTCTGGTTCAATCATTCAGAAAACCAATTTGTCCTTATTAGGGTGGTATCAAACGGTTAGAGCTAATAAGCTGGAAATTGGCACACTTATTTCTATTGATAAATTGTTTTATAATTAAGGGGAGTTTATGTGGAGTTTCGCAGAAGTGAAAGATTTAAAAAGTTATTATTAGCCTCAATATATTTCGGATATATTTTAAATCTTTCAATTCTGAGAAACTCCACATAAACTCCCTTTAATTATAATTGATATAATATCACTATAAACCAACACCGCAGTCCCTTAATTTAATTGGTAAATTGCTTCATTACTACTCGGTGCCGAGTTTCAACATTCAAACTCGAACCGTTCTTTGACAAACAATTGTTAAATTATTGCATAAAAAATACTTGGTAGGTTTCACATTAAGATATAAAAATAAAAACGAATTTATTTTTGGAGAGACTTTAATCTCGATATATATATTTCGGGTGGCTAACAGAAGTTACTTTCTGTTGCTCCTGAAGATGTTTTTTTTTTTTAAATACCTACATACACACTAAACAATAATAATATCAAAATTTGGCGAAATTTCAAGCGAATGGAATTTTAATTATATTTTGTATTTGTGATGTGTTAGGAAAATTTAATTTTCTAGATGTGTCGCTTAGCCAAATTAGAAAATACTGATTGAAGAAATGTGGATGCGAATAAAAATAAATTGACACGTTCTGATGTGGCCTTCCACTTGACTTTACTTTTATGGTTGAGTTTGGTACAAGGGCCTAGATTTTAATATTTTGACCCTACACCCCTCCCCCCACCCCCATTTTGGGCGGTTAGTTTTTGAATTTTTAGTCTTCTGGTAGCCCACTGATTATGTATACAAAATTGTGTTGAATTTGGTCCAATAGGCTAGATTTTCATTGTTGACCCCCCCCCCCCATTTTGGGCGCTTTGTTTTTGCATTTAGACTTCTGGGGGTCCACTGATTATTTTTTCAAATTTGGTTGAGTTTGCTCAAATTGCCTAGATTTTTAATTTTTAACCCTACCCCCTTAATTTTGGGTCGATATGAACCAAAATCTAATCAGCTCTTAATCTCAATACATCAAAGCTACGTGAGAAATTTGGCTTTGATATTCACACTAGTTTTTGAGCTAGCTCGTCCATAAAAATTTGGTAACGCACAGACTAACAGACAGAATAACAACCAGACTAACAGACAAACTAACTAACAGACATTTTGACAAAACAATTATTATCTCGAAAAATATAATTTTTTCTATGTTCACTTATTAGGGCTTTTTTTGTAGACCGAAATGCCACGGTTGCGCTGAATTTTTTAATCAAAATAGTTTCATTCGTTTTTGAGATATTTCGAAAAAAAGAAGCAAAAAAACCACTTTTTTCATGCACGATTACAATACTTTACCATACCCTGTATGGTAAAGTAAAAATGGACGAAGAAGGATATACTTATGTGAGAATCTTAGAAACTTTTAGGCCCTGTGCATTTCATTATTGAATCCTCTTATTTACACAATTTAATTCACAGCAAACATTGATAGTTGATAATGCATCAGTAAATATAAACAAATTCATATTGTACAGTGTAATTAATTAATTAAATTGTCATCTAATATATTGTGCCTTCAGTGATTAGACAATATTTGTTACTGAATATCTTTGATGACACAAGTAATGTGAACTTCTCAGAAATCAAACCCAATTGCCAAAATTACTAACCGGGCAATTGGCTGACTATCTTTTGAAACTAACTTTTCTGACGTATAAGACAAATTAAGAATTTCAGCTAACGTGTTTAGTGCAAAACTTTCCTGGTGACTGAATCAAATATTAAATGTTTAGAAGGTCTAGTGAAAAGAAGCTATTCGAATATGAAAGCATCTTATATAAAAAATCAACTGGTGTTTTCACCACACGACTTTAACATTAATCGAATGTTTCCACATTTGATTCAATCGCGAATCAAATGTAGGGAAATTTTGTCAAATATTGAGTGAAAATAATATTTTAACTTATATATTTCTAACTTGAAATAATGACCTTAAATAAATTTTTCTAATTTTTTCTAAATAAAATAACAAAGAATAATTGATATATCAATGAGAATTGTTTTTGACTGCGTTTATTTGAAAAAGATATTTATCGCGAGACTACTGCGGATTACGCTATCGAAGTCTGCGGAGTCTCAAGTCTTGACTAAGAGAGAAAAAGATGTGATCCACTTAGCTACAATCCAACGTCATTTCGCGTATAGCCCGCTAGACATTCGGATGGATCACCAAGTGAATTTGAAATCTCAGATGTTATATATTTAATCTCCCAGTCCAGAGCGCTCCGTCTAATAGCATGTATGTTAGATGCTTGCCATAAATTAATCGAATGTTTTCTACATTTGATTCAATCGCGAATCAAAATGTAGGGAGATTAAATATATAACATCTGAGATTTCAAATTCACTTGGTGATCCATCCGAATGTCTAGCGGGCTATACGCGAAATGACGTTGGATTGTAGCTAAGTGGAAAACATCTTTTTCTCTCTTGGTCCAGACTTAAGACTCCACAGACTCCAATAGCGTAATCCGCAGTAGTCTCGCGATAAATATATTTTTCAAATAAGCGAAGTCAAAAACAATTCTCGTTGATATGGCAATTATCTACTCTTATTAAACGAGCAAAAATTGTATATTTGTATATATATTTATTTATTTGTTTATATATTTGTATCTTGGTTCTATTTTGACAACTCAAGCTTGAGTTGTTTGCCATAAAGAATTTAGTCTTTTTGATTTTAAGTCGATTCTTCCAAGTTTTCAGTAGATGTTGCCATCAATAGTCAAAACATCAAAAATGGAATGCAATAAGGTTATTCCTCTGGTATTAGATAAGAATCGATCGTTATTTTTGATTTTAAGCCGATTCCTCCATATCTTCAGCAATGGTTACCAATAATAATCGAAGCGTCAAAAATTTAATGTAGAATTGTTATTCCTCAAGTATTAGATGAGAATCGATGGCTATTTTTGATTTTAAGTCGATTCCTCCATGTCTTCAGCAATGGTTACCAATAATAACCGAAATGTCAAAAATCCAATGTAGAATGGTTATTCCTCGACTATTAAATGAGAATCAACATTATTTTTGAATTAATGTCAACATGAACTGCAAATTGCAACTGATATCTGATTAATAATAAAGGAATAAACATATTAATATTTCAAATGAATTTGGATAAAGTTCAGCAGCGATCCGTTGCAGTTTATTCTCAACGTTTACTATACTTGGGCATCAGTGTTTGTCAATATTGACAAGTAGGCATTGCTAAGCCCAATACAATCTGTTTGAAAATTAAGAGCCCTTTGCCCTTAGGTCTTAATAAAACATTTTTCGGCTAACAGACGCTTAAAATTGTTATCTAATCTCATTAAGAAGATAGCATCATCAAAGTCAAATCCATGCATCGTCTCAATATAATGGGAGCTCAGGGCTGTCGAAGCTTTTTTATTTATTATACTCAATTCATGTTCTCTTTTCCGCAAAAAAAATGCGAGATGTTTTACCCACATAAACGCTTGTAGGTTGAGGGCGATCGCGGAACTTAATTAAGTATATCACATTTTGTTGTTCATGGGGTGGAACTACATCCTTATTATTAAATAAAAAGGATATATTACCAGTTGATGACAAGGCCGTGCGCACATTATAGTTCTTAAATATTTTGTAAATAGATTTTATTGGGATTAGCAATGCCTACTTGTTAATATTGACAAATACTGATGCCTAAGTATAGTAAACATAGAGAAAAAAGGAAAGAATTATAAAAAAATGAAAAAAAAATTATATTTTGCCATTTTAAATTGAAATTTGATATTCTTAATGTTGATTAATTATTTGGAGAAATCCTTCTAATTGAGAGATGTGTGTGAGGGATCAGTGATCCTAATTAGATCAATGTACCTATACATCATCATCATTGAGTATACAGTCCTAAGACTGGTTTGATGCAACAATCCGTCTCCACTCGACTCTGTCCCCCGCCAGCTGTTTAACCTCTCTAAATGTCTGGCATCCCATATCCCCAATTATTTGGTTGAAATATTCTAATCTGGTTCTTCCCCTTCCCCTTTTCTTTCCCACCTCCCCCTCCAAGATATCCCTAAGCAGTCCCCATGTCTCAGTGTGTGCCCCATCATCTGACCTCTTCTCTTCTTCAGACTCTTCCACAAGGTTCTTCTTTCTCCGATTCTTCCAAGAACTTCTTCATTTGTAATTTTATCCATCCATTTGATATTCATCATTCTTCTGTAGCACCACATTTCGAAAGCCTCCAATCTCTTTCTCTCCGCTTTTCCAATTGTCCAGGTTTCACACCCGTACATGGCTATGCTCCATACATATGTCTTCAATAGCAACTTCCTGTTTGCTAAGCTGATTGAGGAGGAGCATAGTAGTTTTTGTTTTGAATTAAACCCCATTTTTGCTTGGGCAATTCTTGATTTAATTTCGTTTTTGCTCCTCCCATCCCATGTTATTTTACTTCCTAGGTAGCGGAATTCCTTAACTCCTTCTAGGTTTTCTTGGTTAATTTTGATGCATTATACCACCTATACATACTGTTATTATTTGAATGAAATGAAAATTTGCTTTGTTTGTACTTGAGACGTTGCGCATATCTAGTGAGAGCACACCAAGATTTATGTACCATTTTATATTTCATATAATTTTGTATATTATGATAAAATCCATAACAACTCTGCCTGCGTACAATTTATTTATAAAATTAATTGTGTCGCTAATACTGTAAGATATAATTTTATAATTAACAACTTTGGATTGTTGTAAAAAATGTTATTGTATTTTTACATGTGTGCTCTATCACTTTTTTCATCTCTTAGGAACTGATGATGGCATTATTTAATTAAAGCCGAAACGTTTTCCATAATTGGGAGTTTTTATTCAGCAAAGGCTACCCATTGGCTGAATCCCTCTCCATTACTTAATTATAATTAAATAATTTGATAGTTAATATATTTTAATGTATAAGTAGAACATCTTCGGCGCCATATAGTTGATTCTGAAGTTTGCCATTTAACGAGAAGAATAAGCGCAAGAAGTAATGTGTACTGAAAAAGACATGATATTTAAATATGCAGATAATCCAATACCATATACTATACCTAACTTTTTTACTATTCAAGTTAATCCAACATTTGTTATTTGATACTTACTATCGAAATGAAAATAATCCAGGAAAATTATTCTACGTCAAGGAATTCCACGTGGGTAGCACATAAATAAATCTAAGCAAATCTAGGCAATATAGAAAATGCAAAAAATTCGTTTATTTTACATAAATCGATCACGTTTATTTTTATTTTTTAGGTCGTTCTTTTGTCTTAGGTGTATTGTGAATCGAACTTTGATTAGGAATTGAGGGGAAAAAATTGAGAGATTTTTCATGATTAAATACGCTATATGAAAATGTTGGAGATTTAACAGTTTAGTTAAAAAAATGATGAGTTAAAAAATAAATACTTGCACAAAAGGAACCCTTAATTAGATTAGACTTTCTGAGAAATGTTTGGTTACTAGCTACATCCATTAAAACAGCGGTCGCCAATCGAGTGGTTGGTGGACCACCGGTGGTCCGATGCCGTGATTTTAATGGTCCGCAAAGAAATTCAGTTATTGTTTAAATTCATTGAGCTTATTTAATAAAGACTGTTCATTAAACACAATTTACTTCCAATTCACTTCAATCAACTTAAAAACCACGATCAAATTGGATTATGATTTAAGGGTGTTTACACCTCACAACAATGTAATTTCACCCCTGATCTTATCCGAGATTCAGCTAGATCATAGAAAGTATAATTTATTAAATCTAGAGAGACCTAGGACAAGGTGAGTGTAACCCAGGCAGGTCTTTATCAAATCTTACGACCTTCCTCAAATTGTTCCAGCAGAGTTTCCTATTATTTTGTTCACAAATTGTTTTCTCGATCAATCGGATCGGAACACAATACGGAAGCGACAACAACGCCTCCGGGAGATTTTGACCTCCATAGCGAACAATAACGACAACCTTCCATATACGAGAAAGTAAACTCGAGAAATTTGTTTGTGGGTGTATCAAAGAACCAAGATAAGAGTCGTAGAAGAATATGCAGTTTTTGTTTTTTGGAATTCGAGAAAAAAATAAAATAAAACCGACTTCAAAAAATTAAATGCAACAAATAAAATAATAATAACTTAAAAATAAAATAAAATACACTAAAGAAGGTATAAAATAATTATCTTATTTAGTTACAACTAAACGACGAAATATTAATATGAAATTACTTTTTAAAGTCGGTGCCAAACAAATTATATAAGCGAGCGTACCTGACAAAAGTACTAATTAAGATCCGTCGAATGCGATTCATAAAATGATATGTTTGGCACCGACTTCAAAAAGTAATTTCATGTTAATATTTCGTCGTTACTAAATAAGATAATTATTTTATACTCCTTTAGTGTATTTTATTTTATTTTTAAGTTATTATTATTTTATTTGTTGCATTTAATTTTTGAAGTAGGTTTTTTTATAAAAACTATTTTTATTTTTTCTCTTTTTAGTAATGTTATTAATAGTGACTTAATATAATACCTTGCATGCATCTCGTAAGATAAAGCGTCGGGCGAATGAATCAGAAAATGATAATAATAATAATAATACATTTTATTGAACCAATTATTTTACATGGATTAACGTATCATTTTATTTGAGCTTCGGCTTCGGAGATTACTTCCCCACCATCGACTGTCCTTGATCTTCTCGGGCTTGTGATAATGTTTTTAGTCCGTGTTTGTAATAAGAGGAAAAATTGACGAAATATAAAACCTTTTTGCCGTTATTTATAAAAGAAAGGAAAGAATCAGAGAAAAATGATTCTATGATGAAAGATGAGCGTTAGATCCTGTAGAGTTCCAGTATCAGGGGGTTTAGACTAGTTTGGGTCTTTTGTTTGAACCGATTGGTTATGTCGCTTAGGTTGTCCAACAATCTCTGCTAAATATACAAATTCTCTCGAAACGTTTGAGTGTTTTAAATGAATGTTTTAAGATTGTAATGATTTTATTTATTATAATGTTGATTATTTGGTCAATTAAGAATTGGAGATTTACGTTATTTCGACATTGATCATATCTTCAGAACTTGATCCAAATTAATATGGTACGACCCCCATAGGTACCCTCTTCCAAAAAAAGAATCGGTAAAATCGGTTCATGAGTCAAAGAAATTATGCCTGAACAAACATACCAAAAAAGGGTCCACGCTGAAGAATAAAAACGGGAACAAATCGGAAACTAGACTGAACCAAATGCAAAAAAATCATCAGCAACTCGGTTCACAATTAGGCGAAGATGGCGAGGTAACATGAACAAGAAAAAAAATCAGTCGAGTTGAGAACCTCCTCATTTTTTGAAGTCGGTTAAAAAAACTATGTATTATATTTCAAAAATCTTTAAAAGGCAAAATGAAGTTTTCCGTGAGTGGCAGAGTTGATTCATAAGTGAAACTCGTTGAGGTTGTCACTTGCTTGAGATATAGAAATAAACATATGCCTATGACACTGAAAATATATAATTTATTTGCGAGGGGTGAACCGGCGATTGGAATTAGGTGTACACACTCTTTGGAATTAGTTTGGAATTACTTTGAAATTCGTCAGGCAATCTCATTGTGATGGATGTGGGGAGTGTAGGAGATGGGGTGCAGTTGTGGGGGGTCCCTGGGGGCGGGGGAGCAGTGGCACTTGGTGTGTTCAGGGGCAGGTGGCGGTGGCGGGTGGGGCGGAGTGATGGGGGCGAGCTGCGTGGTTTCGCAGGGTGTCCAGGGGGCGTGCACGAGAGATGATGCAATTTTTTAATTTGGCTACCGTGCACTCGCTCGGTGTCTCCAGAGTACTAAACCTTAGGTAGAACTACTTAATGAAAATAGTTTATATCCAGAAAACCTGGATATGCTTGCTTTTATACTCACCATATATTTAAATATGATAAAAAATTTTAAAAAAATAAAAAAAAATATGAATTCAACAAACACTATGGATTGAAAGGAGACAATAAAAGAGTGTGTCTTCTGCTGGAATTATAAATTTTATTTATTTATAACGAGATCACATAGTTTCGAGGGCTTTGCCCTCTTCATCAGTCTATTACAATGTATTCACAGGAATTAATTTAGTCTCTGTTATAAATAATATAAATTTATAATTCTTCAGCCATAGTAACTTCTTTATTGTCTCCTTCAATATATAAAAATTTCTGCTACTCTCGGCAAAAACTTTCAACTTAAACACTATGGAGTTCAGTCTGCTTAATTTCCACGAGAAGCGGCCTTGATGATCCAAATTGATCATGTGGAGACTGCCCTTTATTAAGATAAGCAGTGATGCCATAGAACTGCACATAACTTCAACTATCATTAATTTCAGGTAGATAGTCTGATCGAATGGTAATACTTTCTAATCTAGATCCCGACAACCAATCTCTGGGCTTCTTAACCTCAAGAAATCCACTCATATAGGATGAGCTGCAAACTATGAGAACCGGTCTACATCCCCCAGGAGAGCACGCAGGTGATGGATTTTCCATGGGAAGGATCTCCTTCACGCAAACTAATCTTCATGTTATTTTCAATTCTTTGAATCCTAGTTTTCAAAGGCCATCCACTAAATAGTATGCAGATATACTCTATTCCAACATAATCTTCTGGAAGTTGATTCAAGCTAATTGATAGAGCACTCCACGTGGTCTCGAATATTCTACCATTCGATTAATTTTCCTGATTGCTAACAAAATGTAATATCTATTCATAGGAAAATGACTTTTATTTAAAGTAATTAAAGCTGCACGTCTTGATAGAAAATAAAATATAAGCAAAATCGAATGAATTTATAATTTTCTCTAGAACAATTTGACATCGAATATGTTCATAAGCTTATACAGCTTTTCCAAGAAGATTTAATTTAAGCAAAGTTTGAAAATGATTTTTCATAAATCAGAAATATTATACAAATATATATGTAGGTATATATGTACTTTATATACTTGCCAACGAGGAGCGCATAGTACTTTAATTTTAACTCGATTCTTCTCCATGCCTTCAGTAGATTACCAATATTGGTCTGTAGGCTGGTTTGTATTTGGCCATTTCGTGACAATTTTTCGTTACAGTTTTTTTTCCTACACGTTTTATGAGAATTTTTCGTGACGATTATTTCTAGATAAGCTGGTTATTAAGATTTTCAAAGTTAATATATTTTTATTAATTTTATTTAATTCAACTTATTTTCTAATACCTATATCTTAATTCCAATATACTTACAGTATAATTTTTATAAAAAAACAAAAATAAAACCAATTCAAAATAATTAAGTAACAAATAAATAAAAGAACTCAAAAATCAAATAAAATTACACTAAAATGGTATAAAATAATTATCTTATCTTATTTAGTTTACAACTAAACGACAAAATATTAACATGAAATCCTTTTTGAAGTTCGATTTGCAAACATATAACAGTTTATGAATCGAACTCGACGGATCCTTACTTAGTACGTTTGGCAGGTAAGCTCGCTTATATAGTTTGTTTGGCACCGACTTCAAAAAGTGATTTCATGTTAATATTTCGTCGTTTAGTTGTAACTTCAATTGAGATAATTATTTTATACCTTTTAATGTATTTTATTTGATTTTTGGCTCATATTATTTTGATGCAATTAATTTTTTTGAAGTCGGTTTTATTTATTTTTTTATAAAAATTATTTTTATTTTTCTCTTTTAGTGATGTTATTAATAGTGACTTAATATAATACCTTGCATGCATCTCGTGAGAAAAGCGTCGAACTGATGAATCTGAAAATGATAATAAAATTCAATTCATAAATATGAAAATTCTCTCAGAAATCGTTTACGCGGGTTTTAAATGAATGTTTTTGGAATTTTTTATAAACGATTTTATTTATTATATTTTGATTATTTGCTCGTAGAATTGGAGATTTACGTTGTTCGATCATTGATCATATATCAGAACTTAGACAAAATTAATATGGAACCACCTAAGGTATCCGCATTTCAATAAAAAAGAATCATCGAAATCAGTCAGTGATAAAAAGTTCTCTCTGAACATCATATAATAAATAAATAGTTAGGTATCTTGGTATCTTGGAGCTATACTCGATCCAAACGTAAGAAAGAATCATTAAAATCGGTTCATAAACAAAGAAGTTGTGCCTGAACAAATACAACAAAAAAGATCCAATACCAATGAAAAAAAACGGGACCAATCGGAAACTATACTGAACCCAATGCAAAAAAATCATCCAAATCGGTTCACAATTGGCGAAGATATCAGGTAACATAAACACACAAAAAAATCAGTCGAATTGAGAACCTCCTCCTTTTTTGAAGTCGGTTAAAAATTAAGACTCTTCCACCTAAAAAAATTTCTCAGTAAGTCCTGATACTAACTACTTGCCAGCTGAAATTTTAATTAGAGAGTTAAACATAGAGGATATTTCTTTACATAGTTTATCAGTTATGTTGTGTGTTCTAGACACTGTTGTAAGTTATAATCGAGTCACTTTTCATACTATTTTCTTTGCAGGCACCCAAGCAGCATCATTTTTGGAAAGTCGAAAGGCAGTTTTTGGTCCAGAAGGGTGAAAGAAACCCACCAAAACATCCTTGTTATCCTCATGTTTGTCTTCATTTTTTCCAAGCCTCCACTTCTCATCATATATACAAACAACAAAGTTATTATTTGTAAAATATGATACATTAGTAAAAAGTAGTGAAGTAAAGTTTGAGGCTTTGGAAGTAACAAAACATCTTATTTGATTGTCACTTATGGGGACATACCTGTGATAGCTTCTTGTTCCTTTCACTGGTAAACAACATTCAAATCTCTCAGTCAGTTTTGTTTCTATTTGTTCAATTTCAGCTGAACAAACAAATATATATTTAACTCCAGTAATATTTTCTCGACAGTATTTGAACATATCGTGTGGAGTCAGAATCTGATCTGTGTTGAGTTCCTTTGAAGGGAAGCTGGTCTAACTTCTCGTTTTTGTTGTTCCGCCTATTCCATCGCACGGATTTTTCCCGTGTGGTGAGGCAAAGAAATTCCACTCTGCTAGTAGACCAAAATCATTTTCGTGTTGGCAGACATTAATGAAGTTTTTCTTATTTTTGTACTGGCTGCTTGCGCCATCGCTAAAGTAAATGACCATTTCAACATTACGTATAATCTATTCTCATTTCAATATTACATATAATATTCTTAATTTCCCTAATGTGAGGTGATGTACAAATGTGTACACAGTCGTGGTATTGTGATGAAGGTGGTCACTAATAATACAAATAGATTTGCAACATACTTTGTCTTCTTTTTTAAAGTAGATGACAAACGGATGCAGTGTCGCTTGTGTATTAGTCCAATGAAAACTTTGAATTGCATCCTCTACTGTAAATGTATAGTTTTCTGCAAAATCACTGATCACTAAACACCCTTCTGGACCAAAAACTGCCTTTCGACTTTCCAAAAATGATGCTGCTTGGGTGCCTGCAAAGAAAATAGTATGAAAAGTGTTTCGATTATAACTTACAACAGTGTCTAGAACACACAACATAACTGATAAACTATGTAAAGAAATATCCTCTATGTTTAAACTCTCTAATTAAAATTTCAGCTGGCAAGTAGTTAAAGTAAAGTTTTCAATCTAAATACATAGAGAAACATTATTGTGTGTGTTACAACAAATGTATCGGTAAATCAAGTTTAAGAATTAGAACTCATATATTTCAAATTTGCCGCAAATATGCCGAATGCATCAGCACTCCCTGTCGGCGGCATTCTCTGAAGGGTTGCTGTAAATTAATCAAGGCTATTATATATAGTATGGTTACGAGGCTAAAACTTTTTGTGTGTATTGTCGCGAAAGAACTATCTTAAGGCTTCAACAGAAAAAACATTAAGCACAGTCTTTAATTTATATCTTATTAATTAAAATTCAGCTACTTGAAAAGACTATTTTATGAATTTTTGAGATAATCATCCCATTACGTGACAGAAGCAGGTGCTCATAATCTAAATAAATAATTAATGATGTTCTAAATAGAAAATATTTTCCAAAGAGATATTTATATAATGTTCAACTGTATAGTTATACAAAATGCAAAGAATGTCTTAAGCAACATGTTCCCTTTTCAATGCCATTCCCTTACATTCTAATTGTTTCTTAATTGAGATTTAAAATCTCACTATAGCCATTCTTAGAAATTGGAATCGCAATTTCTTTCGGGAAGGAGATTCTTTATTCGATTGAATTAATATTAAAAGATCTCATTTACTTTATTACATTTAATTCCATTATATTGTAAAGAGTTCACGAAACATTTTTAATGCTTGTTAAAAAATACTTTTGCTAAACAGATTTTTTTATTTTTTAATTTAAAAGTTCGTTGTAAGAGTGGATATGAGATTTCATTCTATTCAATTTATAATTGGTTTGGCAAAATATATAGTTGGATATTGTAGTAATTACTAGGGTTATGTATAGATATGCACTAAAAAACATCAAAATATGCATAAAAAGGACAAAATATGTGTTTTAAAAGGAAATATGCACTTAAAATATGCATTATAAACTCATAATATCTTGTGCTTGATGGCCTTAAACCGACTCAAGGAATGGGTAAAAGGATAAATAAATAGTCATTTTTACCACAGTTTAAAATTATTTTAAACTGTTTTTCTTGGAAATAAAAATGCTAACCTACCAAGTATTTTTTATCCAATAACCTTAGTAATTACATATAAAAAGATTTTTTTGTATCTCCATTATATGTTCCTATGCTCTTTGTCAGATCTGGACGAAATTTAGCAGAGTTAATATTTAGAATCCATCAGGACTATAAATGTATTAATGCATATCAGCTACACTAAATATGAGGATATTGAAAAAGATAAAATTCTGGTCCCTTCAATTTAACTTCTTCAAATTTTTCAATCTTTAGAATCCTGTTAGAACAATTAGTGGGAATAACTTGCTGGAATGGCTGATAGAATGTAAAACATAAGATTTTAAGATTCAAATGGGAAATCTAATAAGCCGACCGGAGAGTTAGATTAACATTGGGCCAACACCTTGTAGAATATAAACGAGAGAGTATATATTACAATAAATAATTGAAGAATATATTTAAAAATAAGAACACTGCACATATCCATTTCAGACATCCGAAAACAAGCAGTGATAATTCGAGAATAATTGAAATACTACACACTAATTACCAGTATACATGGGTCACAAAAAGATATTCTAGTTTTTGAATAAATAAATTACAGTCGACTTTCGATAATTCGAAATCCAAGGGACTACAATAAAAATTTGAATTAACGAGACTTCGAATTATTAAGAAGTTTGAATTATGAAGAGAAAAGAAAAAATTCGAATTATTAAGAGTTTTATTATATTTTTCAAAATATGTATGAGTCTACATAAATTTTATATATAGCCTCAAGTAAAAAAGTAAAAATAATGAAAACGACAAAAAAGAACAAAAAAATACATATCTATTAACATTGCAATAGATAACAACATACCTACCTAATTAAAAAAATTAAGAATAGTTTTTTGCTAGGAAAAATTCGAATTATAAAGAGGAAAGGGGCATAGTTCGAATTATAGAACCTTCTCTCCCCTCTTATTACGAAAAAGATTTCGAGTTATCGATTGTATCAAAATACACAGCATTTTTTGATTTACCGAAGTTAACAGCTGAAGAGTTCGAAATATCAAAAAATTCGAATTATCGAGGTTCGTATTATCGAGAGACGACTATATTTGAAAATATTGCATCATTCTCTCAGCTTAATAGTCTGTCAACAAATTCTTAATAACCTAAAGATGTGCATAATACAAATTCATTTTATAAGATAAAATACTAGCTAACAACAATAGATAGTATATATATGTCGTGATAATATCAAAAATTTTGAATTAATTTTATAAATTCATCACGAGTTTGTAATCAGAAAATAATTATTTTGTGATGCACTGGGATTTATGCAACTATTATTTGGTATTAGATCTAATGCCTATCCTATTACAAATAAAGCCAA